>CAJVPQ010000292.1:0-31743 GCA_910591825.1 Funneliformis caledonium
TAGCAAATTCATTTTGTATAAATAGAATAGCTTTTTGCTTAAGTTGTAAATTAATTCAGTTGTAAGTTTATAAACTCATTTGTAAGTTTCATACGAGTTTCAAATTATAAATAAAGGAATCAATTTAAATCTACACAAACTACTTTTCCTTCAACATTATTCCTCATCTAGGATTGTTGTGATACACTACACTAACTTGCTATTGAGTTCATCATTACGAGTTCGATTAACATATCTTAAATTCTAAGACATGATAAATTGCCGAGTTGATTCAAGTATAACGGATACCTGTAGGATTTAGAGAAAATCCTAAGGTCGAAAACTCTAATGTGTAGAATCAGCTGTCGCAGCCTTTCAACTTAAACGTTAAGATAAACAAAAATGAACTCGGTGATACCATGTATTGATAAGTACTAAATAACATAATTATACACTTGAAGCAAGCTGAACTGATATTGCTAAAATATTTGATATAATTAAGGAATCAGCATTTAATACAAATGATCAATTAGCCTATATTATTTAAATGCAGTCATCAATATTCATTAAAGTTCATACTCTTATTTAATAAATAGACAAGTTTTAGAAAAGCAAATTTTATATATTAAGAGTAAAAATAAGTTAGAATAGTCATAATCATTAGAAGAAATTAATGTTCTTATTAAATTATATATAATTATCAATTTTTAGCAAAAGATATAAGAAAAAAATAATTTTGCATAAGATCTAATTTTTGGTATTTGCAAAATAATGAATATTGGATTATAATTAAAACCTTTAAAATAATACTAATTTTATTTTAGCAAATGTATATAATATAAATATTAGTTAGTAGTGAAATAATACACGTATTTTATTATGATATATGCATTAATAACAAATAAATCAAAAGAAAATTATACTTAATTATTTTGAGTGTTAAAGATTTTGACCAAGTAATTATAAATATAATTAATAATGAATTTCTAGAAATTGTTTATAAGGGTTACTTTTTTCACATATGAGGACCACCACAGCAAAAGGGGATGATAGGTCGACCAATCAGATTTTAAGATTTTGTTATGATCATATGATCGCAGGCCTAATCTTTCAGAAAATATATTTTTCCATTATGTTTTATTAGTAAAAAGACGTAAATTTTGTTTTTAGAATGAAATAATTGTTTATTTTTATTAAATATTTATAAACTTTATTAAGACTATATAGCATATAAATTACATAAATTTTAAAAAATAAATATATAATAAGAAAGCCAATGTTCTCAACTTATTACTTATAAAAAAAAATTAAAGTCGTAAAGACAATTTTTTAAAAATCATTTTTTTTGGTGATGATCAGCACAATTAATGACGAATAATAAATTGCAATTTTCTCAAAATCACGTAATCGATGTATCGTCTTCTTTTGCTATAGCGGTTCTCATATATTAAAATTTTGGAAAAAATCTAAACTTCAGGATTATCCAATGAAATATAATAATAATAAAGAATTTAATATTAAATTGCATTTCTAACATCTACTTAAAACTCAGATTTATTTATTAAATCAAACCTTTAATACTTTCAAATACATAAGATGTTGTGCAATATTTTAAAAATAATTATATTCTTAAAAGAGTTAGATGAGTTCTTAAAATAGATCTAAAACTTGAAATTCACTATTATTTTTATTAGATCTTTGGTTTATCTATAAACTTATCAAGAATAATTATTCTCAAATACAAAATTTAGTTAAAGTTTGACATTAGTAATAGCTTACTTTAATTGAAAAAAAGCAAATTGATGTTTATACAATAATTGAATAAAATGCATAAAAAATATTATCAAATACAATTGTAAATAAAAAATAATCATAATAATTATTCTTTTATTGATTTTTTAAAAGGAATTGCATATAATATTTCTTTATAATTTTAGAATGCAATTATATATGAAAATGAAATTAAATGCTATAAATAAATAATAATTATTTATATTTTTAATGTAAAAATATGCTTAATTTTTAATTTTTATTGCAAAATATCTGTTATAAATATTGTTATTCTTATAAAATAAAATAAATTCATTACTAATATTTCTTAATGAGTAAATAAATGATGTAAAAAATTTTATTTAGTTTTGCTTTATAATATTAATATAAAATAGAGAATATAAATGAAATATAATTATAAAAAAACAGAATAAATATAAATTAAATAGATTTAGGATATTAGAATTTAGAAAATTGATCTTTATTAGAATTTAAGATATTAGAATTCAGAATATCAGACTTTGAGATATTAAGAATTTTAGGATAATAGAATTTGTGATATTAGGAATTTTAAGAATTAGAAATATCAGAATATTAGAATTTGAAAAAGTGGCTTCAGTCAAATGTATATTTGGAAAAGTGACTTTTGGGAAATCATATTATAACTGATAAATAGATATATGACAATTAAGATTTTACCATTTTAAAAAAACCACTTTTTCTAAATAAATAATAAAAATAGAAACTTAAGAGGTGTGATATAATGTGATAAATATTTTAATATTAAATAATTCACATGATACAAAGAAGTAGTTATTAATATTCTCATATAATATATATTTTTTTTTTAAAAAAATTCTTTAAATAAATTTAATTTATATAAAATAATATTAAGTTAGATAATACAGAAAATAAGCATATTTTTTCTAACTTTTTAATATAAAACTAGAAATATATTTTTAAATATAAAATAATAGATTTAAGTTTACTATTCAAATTAGTTTTTATATATAAAAAAAAAATACATTATAATATGGAAGGGTTTCTAGGAAAATCAGATTCCTAGAAATTTTTGACTAAAATTAAGAGCTTTAATACAATTTAATCTAATAACATCAAAAACTAAAATGCAATAAAAATCTCAATTTTGCTAAAAAATTCCCGGAACCTGATTTTCCTAGCAATCAACCCATATTCAAATAATTTATTTACAAGAATTAAATAAGAAAAAAAATTTAAAGTTTAATAGAAATTAAAAAGCATTTATTTATTTTCTGGTATAAGATTTACTCTTTATATAAATTAATTATTTTTATATATTCAATTTATACTCATATAAAATTAACAAGGCTAATAAAGTTCTGCTTATTAAAATCCGTAATCAATCAATTAATACTCGTCAAAAATCGTCCAAAGAAAAAAAATTGGTTTGTAACAACTAAAACGGCAGTAATCTGAGAACCTTCTCTCTCAAAGTAGAATGAACAGCTCATTGAATCTGAAAATGCTAATTTGGTCAGACTGTAAGGAGAGCAATTCAATTGCTAGCTAATTTTTTATCAAATAGTTTTGAAAAAAAAGTGTAAGAATGTCAGTAAGGAGCAGATTTAAGCAGTAAACTGTTGTTAGTCTATTACGTATTCAATTCTTGAATAAATTCAAAGTCAAATTTGTACAAAGATTTGAATCGGTAAACAGAATTTTAAAGCGGTCATTCTCATTTCCAAATTTTCTTCACTTTTATTTCCCCCTTAAGAATTTCTATAAACATGCCATTTACAAGTCGTCATCTCAGAGTTACTTTTCATAAAAAAAACCAAGAAAAAAAAAGAAAAATCTCAACTTATAAACTCTTATCCAAACTTCGAGAAGAGTTCCATGCTCTCAACGAAAGAAACGACATTTTGTGAAGAACTTGAGAAGGTAAAAGAACAAATAGTTAATCGATTTAAACAATGTGAAATTTTAAACATTAAACATTTGCACAACTAAAATTATAATTAAAATAAAAAAGAGGGTAAAGCTATGGCAGCTGGCCAGGTGATCCATTAAAATTTACTTTGAAAAGATTATCCTACTTATAACAGATAAAGTAACATACTCATAATTTATTAAGTAGAAAGTGATTAGTATTTATATTTTGTCGAGTAATCTTTGGGAGACACAACCAAACCTCTTCCCTTTCGTGCTCCACGGTATACAGTTTCTATTATATCTATAAGTTCTTGTTTATCTTCCAAAGCCTAATTATAAAATGAAAATAAACATGAATATAAAAAAATGATAAAAAAAAAATTGAAATATCATAAGAATAACAAACCCAATTGATTTTATTATTGTTACCGGTTCCTAAATCTATCATGATGTGTTTATTGCGGAAAAAGAACATAACAGTACAAGGATCGTAAAGTTCATACATCTAAATAAAGAACATGAATTCGAATTTAAACATTAAAAAATAGGTATATATAAAAATAATAAACACCTTATTAAAATCGGGAACTTCTGTAATATCAACCTTCAAACAATAAAAATGAATGATATTAATAACCTTCCTCCTTTGATCTAATAAATAAATAAATAAGTATATGTATGTAATTACCAAATAAATGACAGCAAAATTCTTCACTTTTTCTGCAATTCCGTATAAAGTTTCGTCCATTTTCATACAAGTAGGATCCTAATTATTGAAATAAATGATCTAGAAATGACAATTTATATATATTTACATAGTTGCAATAAGAGAAAGATAACAGATACAAACCCAATCATGCCCAAATCGAATAACGACTACACGATCTTCTTCAGATAAGATGGCTTGATCTACTTGCCAACCTAAAAAAAAAACGAGAACTAAATTTTTAAACCAAGATAAAGATAAACATCATTAATACATTGCTAAAATTATATACCATTAGTCAAATGGGGAAGAAAATATGACATTTTTTTTAAAAATTAATTATTAATGGAAAGGTTGAAAATTGGTTGATTTCATTGATTGCCAAAAATTTATATCGATATGGCCAAATTTTAATTGTTGACCAAATTTTACTTTTTCCGGAACCTTTATTTGTAAGTCACTTTTATATAAAAATGTTGTCATTATTACAAAGTATTAAAGGTACCTTTTCCTCTTTTTTTTTTTCTTTTTTTTTGACGGAAATGTTCAAAGTACCTTTCATAAACAACAAACAAAACCAGAAGTTAAAGAGGATCAAAAAACAATAGAGGTAAAAGAAAGGTTCTTGAAGTTAACTAATTCGATATTATTTGGTATAAGCATTAATTTAATTTTTATATAGTGATCGCGCAGGTGCAATTTTATTATACAGTTAAATATTCAAAGTTAGTAGTTTACAAATACGAAATTAAAATTAAGGCCTCGGATTATTACGAATAGTTCTGTTAATTACTTTAATTCTATCCAACTTAAGAAAATAAAGTAAGTTAAGAAATGGAGGCCGAAACTGAAGCAAAAAATGAAAGACGTCAAGAATTAAGAAATGCAAATTTATTGGCCTGGAGACAAGGAAAACCCGGTGTGTATGATAAAACATTATTTTTGCTTTTGCTTTGTGCTCATTTTAACGTTAAGTAGTTTATGAATGAAAGTGTTACTAATAATATCCTTTTAACGTTTTCAGACTCTTCTGCATTTAAAAATCTCGATTCAAATATTAAAAAGAATACGGGTTTCATTAAAAAATGTAAAACTCAGTTATCAGCAGAATACCAACAACAATTATTGAAGGATATCAAAACATTAACCCTTGAGAAATATATTTCTGAAGTGGTGGCCGCTGTGCTTGAAGGTGCACAAAAGTGTAAAATGACAGCAGATGTTTGGGTCGCTGTAGAAGTAAGTTTCAAATTTTCTGAAAATATTTTTTGATATGAAAATATTAATTTTTGAATTTAATTCCCTTTTTAGGTGATTTCCGCTTTACATCAGCGATTTCCAGATACATTTACTCCATTTTTGACTCATACATTAGCTCGTTCCCTTGCTCCTCCAAATAATAAACAACTCGCAGCTCTAAGTCCTGAACAACGCGAAAAAGAAGAGTCGACACGAAATATAAAGCAGCGTATTTTGCTAAGAATCGCAGGCGAATTATGGTTGACAGGTGTTCTTAGAAATGTTGAAGATGGAATTGCGGCGCTAAATAGTGGGGGCGCGGCAGTTGGAGCCGGAAGCGTGAATGGTGTCAAAGATAATGTTGCCGGGTTCGTTAGCAGCCCGATCAAAGAGTTGAAAGAAATCAAAGAGACTAAGTCCTCCGGAGAAGGTTTCATGTATTCTGTGTTGAAAGATTTGGTTTGTCGTAATACCTCCCTTTGCATAAATGATTTCCAATCTCGATAACCAAATTTGAGCCTGGCATTGTTGAACAAATGTCTGTTTCTTGAATATGAACAGTTATCTCATGACAACAAACATGTCAACTTACCGTTGGCAGTATCCTTCGTCAAATACTTTGGCGCGGAAATGCTCGGTGCGGCCGGTCGTAAAAGTCATCGCGAGGAAACTGTTAAACATGGGGAAGATGCTGCTGTGCCTCCAGTCTCAAACGGTAAACGTGAAATTTCGGCCCATGAAGATGGAAAAGAAAACAAAAACACTGGCGAAGAACCAATTGTTAATGATTCTCAACGAGCACTCTTCAGAGCTTTATTGGTCGATTATTTCCATGGTGTAGAAAAACATTTGATTAAAGACCATCAGGTAACATATTTATCGTGCGTTCTTTATAATTATGTTTGCTTTAATTTTTTTATTATGGATTTTAGAATATTAAGGCATTAGACCGAAACAATCACGAGTATTATATCACTCGAGGAGAGGTTCCAGAAGAGACAAAACAAAATTACGAAAAAGTTGTGAAAGCATTCGAAAAGTTTTTACAAAATGCCCAATTGTAATTTAATAAAAATGTTATTTACTTTTTTAGACTTTATCTAAGCACATGTTTACGTTTTTTTTTTATATTGGAAAATTGTTTATATAGTTTATCGGAGGCTTTGGATCTTGAGATGCCAGATTTGCCTGAGGATGATGGCACAACGAAAATTGGGGGTACAATTATACGTGATAAATCTTCTACAAATGAAAAAGAGGTATTTATATGATGATAAACTATGTATTTAATGAAAATATTAATTTCTCTTGATATTTTAGGATAACTTTACCAACAGCGTCTGGGAAGATGATGATGCACGTAGTTTCTACGAAAATCTTATAGATCTCAAAACGTTGGTTCCTGGTGTTCTTCTTGAAATCAAGTCCTGTAGCAAAAAGGATGATTTAGAGATGGAAAAAGATGAATCCGTAAATTCACTTGATAAGGAGGATAAAGAGGATGAGGAAAAGGCTGGTGAGGATAATCAGTCGAGTGACGAAAAAAGTAAAAATGATGATGATAAGGGAATTGATCAAGAGGTTGATGGAAAAGATCCCATTAACAAAGATATAGATACAAAGGAAGTGACCAAGGAAAAAGATCAAACAGATGCTCAGACATCAAAAAAGGATAGCGAAACAGCTAACAAAACTGGCACTTTGGCTCAGCTTGATTCTTTGTTGTCGCGTCTTCCTAACATGGTTAATCGTGATCTCATTGATCGAGCAGCAGTTGATTTTTGTTATTTGAATTCCAAAGCATCTAGAAAGAAATTGATAAAGGTAATTTATGGTATATCTATTTAGTACTTAAATTATATGATATTTTAATCATATATTACTTTTAAATTATAATAAAGGTTTTAGTTGGAGTACCTCGAACAAGGCTTGAACTTCTTCCTTATTATTCGCGCTTAATTGCAACTCTTAATCCACATTATCCAGATATTACAGAGATAGTTTTGCATGAGGTATGTTCATCAATATTTTATTTTAACAATATTAATTTATCATTTATTTATGCTTTAATTTATTCTTAATTTAGTTGGAAAATGAATTCAAATCGATGCAAAGAAAGAAAACGAATGATTTTCTTGAAATAAAAATAAAGGTGATGAAACGTTTCTTAATTATTTAATTCACGTAAGAATTTAATAAGAATTTCTTTATTAATATATCTTTTTTCTTCATATTAAGAATATTCGATTCATTTCTGAATTAACAAAATTCAGAATCACTCCGCAGCACATAATTTTCCATTGCCTTAAAGTGTTGCTTGATGATTTTGCGAACCAAAATATCGATGTTGCTTGTAATTTACTGGAAACATGCGGAAGATTTTTATTCAAAAGTCCTGAAACAAGCGTCAGAATGACCAATATGGCAAGTAATTTTTCGAATAAATATATATACACACAACAATTCAATTTGATCTTGATTAAAAATGCTAGTTTCACCCTTTTTAGTTGGATATTATGATGAGGAAGAAAAACGTTCAACATCTTGATAATCGTCATCTCTTGATGATTGAGAACGCGTATTATCAGGTACTAGGACTTTTATATAGATAATACCTTTTCCTATCAATACCATAAGTTAATTTCGTTTAAATATTTTTGTTAAATCTAGTGTAATCCTCCCGATCGAACAGCGATCGTTCAAAAAGAGCGATCAGTTATGGAACAATACATTCGTAAGCTGATTTACTCCGATCTCAACAAAAAAACTGTTGAGAAAATTCTTAAACTGCTTCGAAAGTTGGATTGGGAAGATAAAGAAGTAAGAAATTCTTTAATTTAGAATATTTTATATGTTGTGTTCGTAAGCAATTACTTATTTTTTTCAATTTTTGTAGGTATACAAAGTTTTAGAAAAATGTTTTTCCAAAGTGTGGAAGATCAAATATAGCAATATACATTTAATGGCCGTTCTGGCTTCAGGCTTGAATCGTTATCATTCTGATTTTGGGGTAACATTAGTTGACAGAGTTATCGAGGATATCAGGATTGGTTTAGAAGTAAGTTTGTATGAAATGGTTTATAGTTTATATACATATTTATATGTAATCCTAATTTTTTGTGGATCTATTTTTTTTAGCAAAACATTTTTAAGCATAACCAGCGTCGTATTGCTACTGTTAAATACCTAGGAGAACTTTATAATTATCGGATGGTAGATTCTCCTGTTATTTTTGATACCCTTTATTCCATCGTCACTTTGGGTCATGGTATCTTATATATGTCATTTCTTTTCTGTAAAATTATTCACTTTATTGATTTTCTATACTTAATGATCAAACAATATTTACTATTATTTCCTTCTTAAAAGAATTTGGTCGCCCTGCTCCAAATCGTATTAATTATTTGGATGCTTCAAATGACTTCTTTCGCATCCGTTTATGTTGTACTTTACTCGATACCTGTGGTATATGTTTTGATCGAGGAGTCTCTAAAAAGCGTTTGGATGATTTTTTAGTTTTCTTCCAGGTAAGCTTTTGTCTCGTGAGATTCATTGATTAAAAAATATTTTAACGCTAAGTTTTTTTTAATAGATGTATATCCTTACGAAGCAAAGACCTTCTATGGATATTGAATTTCTGATTGCTGATTTATTTGAGGTATGAAAAGTGAAATAATTTAATCCTAACAAATATCTATAAACTTTTTAATTAATTAATTAATTAATGAATTTTAATGAATGAATTACATCTCTTAGATGTTAAGGCCAAATATGACAATATATAAGACGTACGAAGAAGCTGCCGAAGTAGTAGATAAAATGCTTATAGAAAATCAAAAGGCACTACAAGATGCTCGAGGGGCTCAGGATGATGGTATGGAAGAAAGTGAAATGTCATCTACAGATGATGATGACGACTACGAAGTTCAGGATGATGAAATAGATGGGAGACTTGGCGACGCGGAAGGATCTGAAGAGGTAAGTTTTTATTATCTAGATATTTTATTCTTTATAAATTACTGAATAACTTTTAATATGATTATAGGCTGAAACTGATGAAGTTAATGAAGTAGAGGGAGATGATGAGCTTGTTGTTCATACTAATAGACAGGAAAAAATTTCTACCGAAGATGACGAGGAATTCGAAAGAGAATTCAGTAAAATGATGACCGAGAGTATGGAATCCCGTAAATATGAACGCAAACCCGCTATGTTAGATGTTGCGATACCTATGAATCTAAAAGGTGGTGACAAAGCTTCAGACTTTTTGGATGGTAGTGTTGCGTTTACATTATTAACAAAGAAAGGAAACAAACAACAAATGAAAACAATGGAAGTTCCTTCGGATAGTGCTTTAGCCGTCAATACACTCTCTAAACAAGAAGCTGAGCGTGAAGAACAACAACAGCTTAAGAAGTTGGTATTAAATTACGAGGAGAGAGAAGAGCAAAGCCAACGTATTGCTCTTGAGCAATCTTTAATTAACAGTGGAATGAAGGTTTCCTATCAAACTGGTAACCGTCGTCCTAGTCAGAGAGGTCGTAGAATGTTGCATCATCATGGCGGAGGTGGAGGCTTTGCCTATTCCAATGATAGGTATTTCTGATTATTTAAATTCGATTTTAATATATTTCATTTTATTTAACATTACTTTTTTTTTTCACTTTAGACGAAGGTGAAACCTTAACATTTGTTGAAGCATAACTGATGGAAATGATATTATTTCCAAAGTTGATTTTCATTGTATAACACAAACAAAAGGGAGGCGCTTCATTCAAAGAATCGTTTTAACGTTTCATCCCACATGCAGTTATTTTGTTTCAAAACCGAATCATTATTCATTGAAACTTCTACCTCGCCAAGATTTGTCCACATTCTGCCTTTAATTGAAAATTCACTTATGATAGAGGCAAATTTAACGACATGAAGAAAAGAATATTTTTTTTCTTGGTGTACTTACCAAACATAAAGGGGAAATAAGGGATGATAGTTGGCAAGTGATTTTGTTCGATTCATTTGCTAATTTCTATGTAAATATTCAGTCCTATTATTACGTATCGTAATTATTACAAACGCCGCATTTATTTCAATGGGTCTGATTTTTTTTCGCTTCCTAATTTCCGTTTAATATAGCGTGTGGTAGTTTAATTATTTGTACTCTTTGTTTCGTTATTAGAATTGTTTTCTATTATAGTTGACGTCAATTGTCAATTAATTTGAAGATGACTTTTGTAGAAGTTGAATAGATTGTGTACGAATATAGTTTATTATTTCTGTTCTATATATAACAAATTTTTAATAAATATCAATTATATTATATTTTAACCAGTCTCGAATTTTTATTGGTTGAATTTATAGGTTTAATCATATAGTATTTAATTATAGGAATAATTATTATTACTAAAGAAAATTAGTCCTATTACAAAATCAATTGTTTTATTAATACTTAATATAATAATCTTTTTGGTTTAATATAAATTTTTTTATAATTATGATTATATTTAAACCAATATTAATAAATAATTAATAGTTAATTAAGTTATTTAACACTGTGTTAAAAAATTATGATATTTTACAAAAGTAATATGATTGATAAAATTTGCTAAATAGAATTTTAACAAATTTTACTTATTATATTACTTGTTATAAAACACAATAGTATTATAGTTATATGATTTTTAATATATTTCATTTTATTATTTTAATTTATCTTTTGTTTTTTATAATATAATATAAAATTTTTATTAATAAGTTTTTTTATCTTCTTTTAAATAACTTGTAATATTTGATAAATATATATTATTTAAAAATATAATAGTAAATACTGAAAATAAGTTAAAATTATAAATAAAATAAATGGAAAATAGATATTTATTATGAATATTTTTAAAAATCAAAAATCAAAATATTATTAAACTTTACATTATACAATTTATCTACAGTGTAACTATTAAAAAGTATAAAGATACTTTAAAAAATATTATATATATAATTAGCAAATATTTGCACAAATTGAAAATATAAATTTATATAATAAACTGATTTTTCAGATTTGTATACTTATTTTAATGATCTTTTAAAGATATAAAAAAGAAGAATATTAAGAAATAAAATCTATAGATATATTATTAATTGATAAAATTTATCTGATTATTTGTCATAAAATTTTAAATCCTAATGTTTCTTTAAGCTTATTAAAACATTTTTTTTTTAGATTTTTATATTTATTGCATTAAGAAGATAGTTTGCAATTTAAAAAAAATTAAATATATTTTTATTTATTAGCTAATTAAAGTCTTAATTGTAATATTTTTGTTTTAAATTATATAATATTTATTATATTTATTAAATTAATAAAACACTTTATTTTATTAGTTATAATTTAAGAAAAATTGATACAACAATAAGCAATTGGTTGATTATATCATATGTTTTATATTTTAAAAAATATGCATTAAATGTAGAATTGACATTAAAGATAAAAATATTTGCAATCATTTAAAAAGAAAAACAAGTATAGTTGAATTCTTTAATCTTAAAATCCCTGAAAATACTATATAACTATTATTAATTACTCTTCTGTTGATAGTATCATCAAATCAAATAATAATCATAAAAAAAAGTATTTTTAACTGACTTAATAGATTTTTTATTAGTAAATATTTTTTATTTTAAAATATTATTAACAGAAACTAATTTTTTTTATGTAAAAAAAGCTTAACTGATAAATCTGATATTTTAAACTTAAAGAATTAATCATTTACATTTTTTATTATTAGTATATCTAATTATTTTAACCAAGATAATAAAATAAATAAAATTCAGGCAATAATTTATTTTAAAAAAAAAAATAATTTAGATAATTTTTTTAGTCCTATAGATATCTGATATTTTGAATCAACTTTGTAATTTATGTTTTAAAACTTAAAATTTATTAGTCAAACTCGATAATAAACTCAAAAGCAAATTAGTATATATTATATCATAATTAAATACTAAATAAAGGATAATATTGAAAGAAAAAGTATTTATATATTTTTTAATTGATTCCTTTATTTATAACTTGAAACTCACTAAAACTCACATAAAAATTCGAAGTTTCTAAGCTTTAAACCTAATTTATAACTTTAGTAAAAGGTGATAATTTATATAAAAATTATTTTACTAACTATTTGCTATGCTATAAATTAACTAAACAAAACAAAAATTAATTTAGTAAAATAATATAAATAATTAAATGATAAAAAGAAATAAAAGAAATTAAACGAATTAAATTGTTATAGAAGTAGTAGAAAAAAACAGGAAAAACTGGCTAAATTAAATTTAATGACTTTTTGCAGTTCATTCTATTAAAAAGACAGGCAGGGAATCTTATTTTAAAAAACAAATCTTTTATTTGATTAAAGATTAATACAAAACGCGTTTTTTTTTTAAAGATATTAATTATTTTTTTTTTTTAACAAGTAGCGTTGTTTAACAGATTTCAACTTTGTATTAACGAGGTAAAAGTTATTAGAAAATATATTAATAAGTAAAAGTTAAAATCATGCATTTGATTACTTACGGTACAACTAAAAATTTTACATGTAAGATTTAGATTAAATTCCTAAATTATTAATGTAACCGATGTTTCTTCCAGACAAAGCAGGCTGCGATATTAGTCTCACCATTTCTTACTCCTTCAATGTCGTCATGCGAAGTTGGGTTATATTCGTCGTACATTGGATATTCCGTATCAATGTATAGTGAATTGTCAATACTATCTTCACCATAATTGTTTACAGATGAGTTATTATTTGCCTGTATTAAATCTGTATTATGTTGGTATTGAAGCATCCAGTTCCATGGGACCTGATTTTCCATCATTGACGTTTGTGGTATAATACGAGAATCACACATGGGAAATTCATTTGAAGGAATCCAATACTGATGATCTTCAAAAGATGTAGGAATTGGGTAAATATTAGAATCTTCAAAGGATCCTTCATGACCTATACCTCCGTATACTAACGCATTATTACTTTTGTATTGCATGTCTAAAGTTAATTGATCATCGGTATTTTCGGCAGTATCGCATTTACTACGATCTTTATGACGAGTGTCATTAATGTTTTCTTGATAAGTCCATTTACTTTGAATAGGCTCGTCGAATAAGTCGACATACATATGATCATCTCTTGCAAATATTTCTTGACAGATTTTTCCATCATCTTTAACATTAACATCATTTCCAAGTTCAATATTAGATGAATTATTATGAAATTTTTCTAATTCCTCTTTGGATAAATCAATGAGACTGTCTTGATCAAGTCCAGTGGTCATATTTGATCGTTCAGTCTTTGCACCTTCAGCAATTACTGCACGATAAATTCGACTACTTTGATGTTCATTGCTTTTAGCCGTATTTTGATTCTGCAATTTTGATAATTTATTCAAAAGTAATGATTTTCGTTTAATCCAAGAGGGATTAAAATCTACAACCATTTTCTCACTGTCAGAATTGCTAGAGAGCATTTTTTCACTATCATTTTCTTCTGCCAATGTCGTATGATTATTCTGTGGATCCTTCGTACCTTTATTGACTGGCAAACATCGTTGCGAACAGGTTGAATCTTCATCTAATTTCATAGGCACCTTCCCAGACGATTCTTCATATTTGGGTGCAATTTTATCAACTTTAGAATCTTCTTGATGATTACCAATTTGAGATTGCTTTTCCGCATCAACAACACGAAACGAATCGACCGTCTGAACAGGATAAAGTTTATCTACTTGTTCAGTCGATTTGTGTTTACCTTTCGGTGTACATTCATTTAAACAATCTTTGGCTTGATTGCTAGCAAAATAAGATGACGTAACTTTCTTTTCTTTCCTAGATCGAGACGCTTTATGGTATGAATAAGAACGTGATGTTGATGATGATTCAGGACTAACTGTGCGTCCAATATTATTAGATGGAGGAAATCTTTTGTCATTTTGTAAAGCATATTTAAATGGCTTCTTATAATTTTGACCATTAACAAAATGTGAGGATATTTCGTTTTTCTTGGCCTTAAATTTGGGCATTTTATCGACACGCGCGTGTCCCATGGACGACGCGTCCATTTCCCTTTTGTTGCTTGATCCCAAACTAGATTTACAATCATTGTCAAGATATCGACTATTAATTGAAGATGTACTCTTCACTTCACCTAATAAAATAAAACAACGAGATGAAACTGACAAGGGAATATCTTTCGACCCCATTCGAATTAACCGTGACCAGTTTGACTTACTGTAATGTTTACTGTTTGATAGATTTCCTCGTACTTTTGGTTCCTTTTGTTTATTCTTTATCTATAAAGATAAATTAGTAATTTAACGTAAACACATTTAGAAATAAAATTTAAAATAATTACCCTCTTTGTTGAATTCCTGAGACTCTTATGGTGGTCAGAATCCGAAGTTTCATCTGTATCTTATGATGAATTTTTAGTCACATCTTGCTCGTTTTGATGAAACTTTTTTGATATATCAGTTTTGTGGTAAACACGGCTAGAACAATTACCTTGATGGGAATCATCATTATTTTGATTTATTCGTTTACGTGATGGATTCGAATTGAGAAAATCGATTTCGGAGAATACTAGATCAGGAACTGTAAGCGAATTAAAACGACGTGCCTACCAAATGAAAGTATTACATCACAAATTTTACCTCCTCTGGATTTTACTTTTTCCGATGCTTTTCCTTTATTAAATATCCCAACTCTAACTTTATTATTCGGTTGGAGCTGTTAAAATCGTGTTGATAAAAAAAATTTATAAGGAATAAGTTTAAAATAGTAAATAATTGACAAGAAAGGTAATTATGAATATAATTACAGTTAAGCGATCTGTCCCGAGTTTATCCGAAAACCAATTCTGTGTTAATTAGTAAATAAATATTTTTATTATTATTATTATTATTATTATTATTAATTTTTGTAGAATTGAAGAAATATCATTGTATTAGAAATTCACATACTCATACCCGCATTATTTGAGAACTAGCAAGCAAACCTCTGCTTTTACGACCTTTACGACGGTTCGTATTAATAGCACTTCGCGAATGATTTTTCGAAGATTTGTCCTTTTCTTTTCTAGAGAATTTTTTGTTCCTTTGGTCCTTTTCCTTTTGTACATGCTCACTATGTCGCTGGTTTAATGATGTTTCCCTCAATGGAGATCTCCTTTCAGGAATGACCTTTCTAGCCCTTTGTTTTGAGCAGGGTTTTGATTGTTTAATCTCGGGTGTTTCAGATTTCTTTGATTTTCGTAGATGAGATCTCGAGATAAAAAGCGAACTATTTATTGAAGATAGATTATCTTCAACAGAATATCGCGAATAACCCGAAAACGCAGTCTTACGACTTGTTTCAGAATCCGAAGACGAATAGTCTGTTTTAAATCAAAATGAGGACAAAGTTGGTAAATGAATGACAGAAAATTATTAAACGGAGAAGTACCATCATATGTTTGTTGTGACTCTTCATAATTTATTTGTTTCTGCTCCAGAACATAATCTAAAATGGATTGTTCTTGGAGGGATTTTCTTTCCACGAAGCTTTCGGTATGTTCCCTTAAATTATCTTTAGTCAGACGAGCGCACTGTAGTTGAACGTGTTGAGATGACATTTAAGAATCTTTTATCAGGGTAACAAAAGCAACTTTGCGAGCGAAAAAAAAAAAAAGAAAAGAAATAAGAAAGAAAGAAAGAAAGAAAATGAAAAGAAAAGAAACGTAAAAAATCATAGTATTCAAATTCGTGAATTGATTTACTATTTAAATGGATAAACTACTTGGATCAAGATTCGGAGTTCTAAAACATAATTTAAAATCGGAAATGTCAAACTTGTTTAACTTGTTTGCAATCCAGTGGATTCAGTTATTGAAAAACAAAACCCGATTTGATCAGTTAGCCAATAATTTGTTAAAAAACATATTTAAACGGGTTCAACTAAAGATATCCGGTTCGATCAATAAAAATATATATTTAAATATAAATGTAACAAATTTATTATTATTATTATTGATTTGCTTACATATATTGATTTACGTAACCACTTTATAAACCTTTTTTGATTTTATTATCTCATTTTTTCCCTGTTACTAGAACTTGTCAAAAAAGAGTTGACTCTAGTTTCTCCCTTCGTATTCCTTGCTTTGGATCCCTTTTACGAATAATATAACGATATAAATAACGTATTTTATGAAATTCGTTTATACTAATATCGATCTTTATTCTATCCGAAGTGATGAGTTTTCAATTTTGCACGATTAGATTTACTTTTTGAAAAGGAATAAGTCTTTGATTATTTTAAAAATAAAATTGCAAATTATTTCGATTTTCTCAATGTAATTCTCAAAACGATCCTCATTTATGAGAAAGAACTTGGGCAAGCGCAAAGTTTTCTTAGTAATAAATTCTAGTTTTCTTTATATTCATTGAATAACAAGAATAATGACAATACATATAGCAGTTTTTTGATGTTCATCTCCTTAATAAGTTCGCGTGGGCAAGAAACCTTGGAGTATGGCAGTGACTTTTCAGCGTGTTCACAATGGGGATGATTACAAGGTTTGAATATCACTTGTAATTAATTTTATTATTGAATTTGTCTGTTACTAAATAAAGGTTAGGACTCCTAATTTTGTTGTTTCATTTTGATTACGTATGACACCACAAAAGGTATTCATGTGTGTAAGGTCACCAGATACGATTTTGCAGTTTCATGTTAAAGAATGCTTGGAAGAAGAGTGGGTAAGTGCATTTAGTATGTTTGAGGTTTCCATTGGTGATGACACCAAGTCAACTGGCATATCCACATGGTTAGATGCATGGAACATTCTCATAATGTAATATCAAATATGCATCATAGGGTACCTTTGCAATGGAAAAATAAAAAAAATTGATTCAATGCTAATATTTTGGCCTAAAAATCATATTGTCTTATAAAGGAAAATTGGATTTTTTCTTTCCGGCAGTATTTCCCTCTCTATTGCAAAGGTCCCATATATTTGTATAGTTTAACAAAAAAAAATTTTCATGAAAAAAGTTAAAGCATAAAATCAACAATTCGGACAAAATAAGAAATTGTTATGATGGTTGATAGGGAATAAAAAAAAAAAAAAAAAGTAATCTATTAGATAATTCAAACCAGCCGAATTTTTTGTATGAAAAATAAAATATTATTAATTAATGTATTGCTTTTTCACGTGCAGTTTATAATTTTTTTTTTTTTGTATCGGACAAAAGTGAATGAAACGTAAATGTAAATTTGTGAGAATACTCATATTTTGCAAATGAAACGGAATTTAATTTTTTTTTTTTATTAATTATCTTTAATTTTTTTTTTGTTTGTTTCTTCTATGAGAAAAAAAATTAGTGATTTTTTAAAAACTATACTATTTACTAATAAAAGACTATACACTATATATGTAAAGGGTGGTAATATTTACTTTTTTTTTTTTTTTTTTTATTTTAAAAAAAAAAACAAGAAAAAAAAAAAGGTTTCTACATACTGTATGTATATTATTACTATATATTTTAATTGCTGACAACTTTTATATTTTGCTGTATGTTAGTTAATTCAAATTATGATAATTATTATTATATTTTTCTTTTCTTTGTTGGGGGGTTGAATGCTATATGTTTGTGTATTAGTTATAAATTTATTTTTTTCTATAAATTTTTTTTTTTTTTTTTTTTTTTTTTTTTATGTTGTTTTAAGGATTTAATTCGTTTATATAATCTTGATATAAAATTGTCAGCTTTTAATAAATATTCTTGGTTTTATAGATTTTGCTTGTAAGCCTAATAAATCCATAGAAAATTAATCATAAATTTTTGACCGTTGCGATAATACTCATTCACAACTCATATCAACTTCACCAATCATTCACCTCTTTTTTATTCGATAAAACGATAAGAATATCAACTTTCAAAAGTCCATCCTTCACTACTCATACAAAACGAATTACAAATAATCGTCTCCCGATCACGTTCTTAAAAGGCGGTTACCATTTCGTCCACTCAGAGCAGCAGATAAAAGTGCAGTCGTTAAAGTCGTTGCGGTGCTTGCATTCCAGCTCAATTGCATGGTAACCTGTCGTGTAACCAATCTCAGGAATTCGTCCATTAGGCCACCGCGTAATAAAACCACCATAACTAGGTAATATAAAAATCCTGACACCCTGCGTGCGATTAATCTCCTCAATAATCTCGTGAAGAAAAGCTTTACGCGACGCACGCTTCTAGATCGTATGATTGAAAGATAATTGTGACGATGGGTTGGTGATGAACCATCATCATCATCATTAGGATGTTGCAATTGTTGTTGATTTTCATCGACTTGAAAATGAACATGATGAGTATGATGGAGATCAAAATGAGAGTCATTGTCCTCATTTGTTGTCTTACATATAGGTGTGATGGAGGGGAGATGTTGATTAAGGGGGTTATGCGACGTTAATGCGGGCACTTCCTGATCGATGACGGTAAATCGAAGATTAGGAGATGCCATGGGGGAAACTCTTTGTGATATTGGTTTTAAGGGTCTAGGTGATAAGATGGTATTATTGTTTCTATTGTGATTGATATTGTTGTCGATAGGAGTAAATGAATGGAGTTGAGGTATGAAGCGTGAACGTGGCGTCATTTTTAACCAATTCGGGACAGCCACGTGATCCAAACCGGGTGATGCGGGTCGGCTGGAAACGGGAGTGCCCGGCCGGCTTCCGTGTGGGGTGGCTGGTCTACTGAAAAATGGAGTTGATGGACGACTATGAAATGGAGTATTATGCGCGGAATAGAATACGTCGTGCAAAGAGTCAAAAGATGTTGCTCTGCTCAAAGGTATTTGTAATACAGGTGATGGATTTCCGTAAAATCTGAACGCTTCGCAAGTTTCCGAATCGTATTCATAAGTATCTTTTCCACCTTGTTCTATAAAAATAGAAAATGTTAATAATTGTTTTTATTTATTCCATATGAAATTCTATAAAAGGAAACAATACGTCAGCGTAAAATGTGACGTAATAAAATGACGTAAACGTGACATACCTATAAGCACATTTTCTTCATCGAAATAATTCCAAATTTCCTTCTCCGAGGGAAAAAAGATACGGTTTAGGGATTCTTCGGGAAGGATACGTTTGACAATTTGCCAAATGCCCGAGTACATCCACCCATAATTTAGGATGAATACTAGGTTCAAAAAATAGAATAGAAATGGATTATTATTAATACGATTTCGGATCCGAAAAATCCGGAAAAAAAAAAATACATACTTGATCCCGCAGAACCAGGAAAATGGTGCCTCATGATGTCGATCGTAAACGGGACCAATTCCAGATCCTAAAAAAAAAATTTCCGTGGGAAAAATAATTATGAATTGTTTTTAAACAAATCGGTCTGACGATCTAAATTGCGTGAGAAAAATTACGATATGATAATTACCAAAGTGGAAACCCCGGCTCCTTTCAAATCTAACAAGATGACGTATTGCAGAACCGGTCCATCTCTTGATTCTCTAGTCCTGTCCAATAGCATCCTTCTGGCTACTTCCGCGTTATAAATGATAAATTTTTTCACCTCTTCAATAGTAGGAGATCCATCGTCACGCTTGTATTCACGCAAGTTGAACACTGCACAGGGACGGCCAAATTTATCGGTTTTATGAAAAAAGAATAATCCTTTTTCAACAAATAATGGATGAACGTCGGCGAGAGAAATGGTGTCAACATTATTTTCCACACGCCATCGTAAGTCGGATTTGAGAGTTCTCAAGGCTGAATCGAAATCGAAACCAGCTCGTCTAAGGAAACGAAATAGAGTGCCTAATGTTTAGGGAATAGATAATGATTTAATCACTACAATTAGCAAAACGCAAATAGATTTCTCGTGTTAAAACCGTTACCTCTGTCATTGAGATATTGTCTTATACGTTCAACTTGAACGAAGTCTAGGTCCAAGTCTTTTTGAAGTTCCAAGAGGAAATCAACGAGTGTAGTTTGTAAGTCATCGATTACGGTATCGGATTCCTTAAACAAAACATTTAATTGGATAATTTTCTCTTGCAAATGACTCGGACACATTATCGTGAAAAAAAAAAAAAGTGGGGGGTTTTTTTTTAAAAAAAAAAAGTAATATATAGAAATTTATTTATATATGTATTTTATGTAGATGTAATAAAATAAGTTTTTATTTTTGGCGTGTAATAAAGGAGTAAGACGATAAAGAGTAGGGGAGATTTAGATCGTATGGTCACAAGCAAAGACGGAGAAGAAACTGAAGAAACGGAAGGTTGTACTTTATATAAAATAGGAATTTTTTTTTATTTTTTTTATTTTTTTTTTTTTTGTAGAATGGGGTGACAACAGAAACAAGATTTTGGTTTCAAAAGTTTTTGGGTTAATTTAAAAAAAAATTTTTTTTCTCTTTATAAAAAAATTTTTTTTTGTAGTTAAAAATTTTTTTTTTAAAAAAAAAAATAATTTATATATTTGTAATTAAATAATGAATTTTTTTTTTGATTATAAATAGATCATACATCATACATCATTATATTATACAAATTTTCGGTTATAATGTGGTGACACATTTGAAGGTACAAGCAAGGTTAGTGGGCCATCGTCGTCACATCACCTACTTAGTCACAATGTCACCTATGCACTTATGTAACTTGAATGTTGTAATGTATTAGTAATAAATAAATTCTTATCACAATAGTTAGATTTCATCTCATGATTACTTTTGATTATCAGTTGATAAAAGATCAAAGGTACAGTATAATAATAGCCCTATTTTCCATAGTTAGAATAGTTAGATGAACTCGAAAAAAAATCAAGAGATTAAGCGAAATCGAAAAGTTCATTATCAATTTTGAATCTTTCAAAGATAAGATGAAACTTATCAATTTAATGTTATTTTGCCGACAATGACGAATATTAATGAACTTGACGGAAATTTGGTTGATGATCTTGATATTTTGGCGCAGCCGCTGCGCAACGCGGGAAATGTATAACGTACCAAAGGAACGAACGATTTAAATTTTGAGCCGATGATTTTATCAAATTTTTTATTATTTTGAATAGTGATGAGAAGGAAAAACCCCCGAGAATCATCGAATGATATTCACTTCAAACGTTAGGCGCGGTAATCAATTTTGAAATTTCGTTTGATAACATCAAGTATTTCAGATCTACAAGCATAACTCTAAAAAAGAGCTGGAGGAAAAAAAAATGAGAACCGTTCGTTTTATTAAATCCAGAGCCTACATTATGGCAACCAATCATTCCATGTTATGTGATAGGAAAGAGGGAAATAAGTTATTAAAAGAAATTAAAGACATCTTTTTTTTTCTAATGTTTGTTGCCCACCTGACAGATAAATTGTAATACTACATCTTATAATATGTAAATTTCAGCTGAAAAGATCCGATTTGGCAAAAAGGTGGACAGTAAATTTGGGTATATTATGTATATATCATGAATTAGGTTACACTTAAAAGAATATATTTGATTTATTTAAGGAGTACATAAATAAATTACAAAAAATCAAGGGTGCTATTTGTTTGTAAAAATTCAAATGTTAATGGTACTTTTGCGGCTAGGGCACGCCGAGACCTTGTCGCTCATGAGGTCTGCTGACCAAACAAATCTTACTTGCTCGAACAGGATCGTTCCATTCAAAATTTGATGCGCGTATTCTCATTTTTTTTTTTTTTTTCATTTAAATAATTGATTTAGGTTGTAAAAGGAAGATATTGGTTGGCTGTGTTTTCTCATTCGTCTCCGCATTAAGTTCCATTCCAGTTTATAATCATGAATTATTGGATATAGTAATTCAAAAGTTCATTGATCTAGCTTTTTTTTTTTTTTTTCTCTTTTTTTTTAATTTTTTTAAATGAGATGAGCACAACCTCTGTTTGGTCCCTTTTTATCGGCTCGGGTGTTTCCAAAACAAGGAAAAGTTACCAAGGTCTTCCTTATAGGGAACGGGTGATTAACTCACTATTCTAAAATCATGGATCATTTAAAGACTTTAATAATAAATGTTGTGCACTATTATCATGCACTTATTCATAATTTAGATTAATAACATGTGCATAATGATAATTCTGGTAATTTCGGTGTAGGCTACAAAACAGATGTGGGGAATTATATATCATGATCGTTTATTCCTATTAAAGTAACAAATTGACCTACCTTTTTTTTCCTGTCAAATGAGCTAAATGCGTCAAAACCCTATATTATTTGTGATAATCCCTTTCGCAAAATTGAAAGGTTTTGATTTTAAACAAATTATGTCATGATGCATCCATGATATATTACGGTGGCGTAGTAACTCGTCACATAAATTAGCGACACATATCAAGTTAGTTCTGTAACCGCCACATTGCCTTTTTGTTCCACCCTGTCAACTTTTTTTCAAGCTGTATGTCATATTTTCCTAGAATGAATAGAATGGTAGGTGTTTTTCATCTTTCTGCATTACCTGATCCATTACACGTTAATCACATGATCCGTAAAGATTATGTCATCATGACATTAAGGCTGTGTTACGAAAGTCGAAGAACATAGAAAAAGACACAAAAAGAATTTAAGTGACGAATAGACATTTTTAGCTCAATTTTTTTTTTTTTTTTTTTTAGGTAACGTTTGTTTTTTTTAAAAAAAAAAAATAATCGGGATTGCTCTTTTTTATTCAAAAGAATGTTCGTTAAGAAACTAAGAAAACACGAAAAATTTATTGTTGACAATTAATTACACACGTATTTAGCCACACGTAATACAAATTCCGCCTGAGCATAAAGGATGGATTCGATCTTAAATTATCATACACTTTTCATCTTTTCCATCTTTTTCATCTTTTCCAAATGGCGAGCTCACCTTCAACTTATCCTATCAAAGGGATTTTTTACTTTTTTACGAATTTGAGTCTAATTCGAAGAATTATTTGCGTACTATTCTTAACTTTAATAGTATCCATACTATTTTTGTTTTTAACCTTTGGTTTCCTATTAACACTTCAAGCTAATGCCCTTATTAATGCTGGTTGTCCAGATTGGCTTGCTTGGACAGTGTCTGTAATATTTTGTTTGTTAGAATCAGTTGTCTTAACGATTATATTTTATTTAATCGTAACTCCAATATGGCAAGACGCTTTATTTGACGATGTTTTGAGATTAAAAGGCTTGGGTCATGTATTGGAAAAACGAACAATTTCAGATGTTGGTTGTAAAGGTTTTTTTTCGGGACTTACAACGGCATTCGTTACTATTTATACTTTAATTTTGGTTCAAGTAAATAATTTGTTTTGTTTTAACAAATTTTTTTTTTTTTTTTATGACATTTCGTTTTTTTTAATTTCCGTATTTACTTTTTTAGGTTATCGCACTCTTAATTACGTTTCCATTACATATCATTCCGGTTATTGGTACAATAATTTATTGCATCGTCAACGGATGGGTAATGACATGGGGACACAAAATTCATTACCATATAGAAATTAAAGAGTGGACTGTTAAACAATCTTTAAGTTTCGCTTGGAAGAATCGTCGTGATTATATCTCATTTGGTTTCGTTGCTGTAGCCCTCGAGTTAATTCCAATTGCGAATTTCTTGTTCTTTTGGACAAACGTTGTAGGTGCCGCTCTATGGACCGCTGATGTAAGTGTTATTTAAATTATAAGGACATTTCTTATGGAATCTTTTAATTATAAAAATTAATATATATACATTTATTTATTTATTTCCTTCCTTTTCAAATAGATGATTATTGAGGAACAAAGGTCACCATCAAGTGATAATGATAGTAGAGCTGGAACTTCTTCCTCTTATCAAGAGGCAGATAGGATGGATGGTTCTACTCACAATAAGTATGGGTCTACTGACACTATTTAATCCTAATTGTAATTATTATTATTTTTTTTTAGGAGTGATATTATTGTATTATATATTAAAATATATGTTGTAACTTATTCACATCTAGCAAATATAGTGCTTTTTTTCATTCATTATTTTCATATTTTTTTTTTTTTTTATAGGACATAGTACATATTTATCTTCTTCAATAAATAAATATATTATTTCTGATGTAAACATTGTTTTGTTTATTGGTGACTTTATCACCAAGTATTTAAAATAAAAAAACTTCTTTAATAATAATTGAAAGGTATTCTAAAGGTATAAGAAAATCTTTTGCTAGGTACAGAAGTTGCAGGATAAATATAAAATATAAAGCAGCTTTTGTTTTACATCACACCACTTTAGAGTATCTTCTGTAATATCTATAGGCCGAAGTTCTAACTATATTCGAATGAAAAATTCATTTAGAATCGCACAAAAAAAAAAATATGCAAATATACATAAAAATTGAATCGTCGTCGAAATAAATTCGAAAATTACAAATAATAAATATTTTAGCGATTCTGATTTTAATGCATAAACAGGTTTAGTAAACTTGGATTACAAAATAAACAGAATGATTAAATGTAACGCATTATCTTTTATATTATTAGAGAAGTGAGAGTATCGTAACTTGGTTTATTAAATAATTACATCAATGGTAAAAATAAATCAAAGAACATTCTCTTTAATTAATTTAAAATCACAAAATGCTTGCACTTAGCCAGATATAGAATTAACCAATAACTATTTCTCTCGGACACCGCGTAGAGGTGGCAAGCCTTGTTCGAGTTAAAAAAAATTTTTTTTTTTTAGATCATCATATAATCCAAAAACTAAGAAATTAGAGCGCACCGTATTGTTCTTTTCTAAATATTAAATTTATGTATAATTTCCCTTGAAAAAAAAAAAAACATTACCACAGGCAACATAATATGACATTAATGGTTACCCAGAGAAATAAGGGACAGTAAGGAAACCAAAAACATATAAAATGTAGCCCGGGTATTAAAGGTAGAGTGTATGTCGATCATTATTTATATACATAGTGGCAAATTTTGTATATGCTTTTTCACACTTTGTTGACTTTGCGTATAACGTTTTTGAATTTCTGTCTCATATAAAACGTTCGCTCACTTCTCAAAAACATTTTTGTAAGTTTTAAAAGTTAAACGGTTCGGTAGTTTTAAGAAGATCTCTTCAAACAAGTTGTCTATTATATGCCGAGTTTAATGTGAAAGTAATATAAAAAATTTTAAAATAAAAAATATGTTGTATTAACAAGAGGTATTTAATGTTAATGATAATTTTTTGATTTAAAAAAAAATAATACTAAATGAAATTTTTCAATAATCTTCTATAATATATAATTTATTATTTAATAATTGTTCTTATATTTTTTATTGTTTTTTATTAACATTGTCTATTTAACTAAAATGGAGTCATTCAAAGAAAAGATAAATTACTTACTTTAATAAGGTTATTATTTCCACCAAGTTGTATTTAAATTCAAAGCATTTATTAAGAGCTTGTCACCATAAAATTTTATAATTTAAAAAATTGATTTTTTGTATATTATATAAAATCCAACTGAAAAACACACTTTATAACCTAAGAGAATCTTTTTCCTCACATAAAATTATATATATTTTTGTTGTTAAAGTTGTATATTTGTATCCACTTATAAGAAGATCTTTAAAAAACTTATTTTTAAAGCAAAATTTTGCATAAATGTAAAATAAAAAAAGTAATTGTCTAAAAGAAAAATCAATGGTTATAATTGATTGAATACATAATGAACTATCAATTTCTTAATTACCGTATTTTATTGAAATTAAGCACCCCTCAAAAATAAGCATTCCCCCTTGTTTTATGTAATTTTATGCAAAAATCGAAAATAAGCACCATTGAAAATAAGCACCTTATACTTTATTAATCTTTATTAAAACATGAATTACAAAATATAGTAAAAAAATAATTTCTAATCATCATTCATATTAACAATTTCAAATTCCTCCTCCTCTTTTTCATTTTCAATTTCTTTAAGAAATTCATCTATTTCTTCATAAATAGCATCATCTTCAGATCCATCTAAAACATTAGATATACCACATTTTTTAAAGGAACGAATAATGATATTATTAGAAATATTTTCCCATGCGCATTTTACCCATTCACAAATATCACTTATCCTTGCACGTCGAAGATTTCCTGCTTCTGTATATCCAGCACTACCATTAGACATCCAAAAATGCCATTCTTTGCGAAGATTATCCTTAAATAGTTTATTAATAACAACATCAAGTGGTTGACATTTGCTAGTTAAATCACCAGGAATTACTACCAAATCAATATTGCTTTTATTAAATTTTTCTTTGACTGATTCTTTTAAATATCCTCTAAAAGAATCATAAACCATCATAGCTGAAAATTTGGATTGGCTATTTGAACTTCTCATACAATTAAGATAATCAATGTAATATTTCATCAAGTTAGCATTCATCCATCCACTCTCTTGAAACCATACAATTATACCAGAAGGAGTCTTTTCTCTACGCGGCATTTGCTTTCCCTTAAAAATACAAATTGGTGGTAATTTAATTCCATCTATAACAAAAAAAAAAATTGAAAAATTGAAAATTATATTAAAATCATTAAATTATAAGAATTTTACCTGTAGCACATATCAAAACAACAGTGAACTGGTTATTTTCATTACCTGTTCCACAGATATGAACAGTTTTTTCTCCTTTCGTATTAATAATAAAATTTTCAGCTATGTCAAACCAGACTGGTATTTCATCCATATTAAATATATTACATAATTCAAAAGATTTTCAGATTCTAAGACGAATAACAAATTGGTAAAATTCTTCCAATCTTTCTTCTAATTGTTCAGGAAGTTTTTGTGATATTTTAGTACATTGACGCCTAAATAAATTATACCTCTTCATAAATGCATTTAACCAACCTGTAGTTGCTTTAAACTCTGTTGTTAAATCACCATAAAGAACTATCATTTCTGCTCTTTCTAAAATTTCAAATATCGAAATTCTTAAAGTTACAAATGTTACAGCCAATCCCTTTTTTCTTTGCTCTAAAACCCAATTATATAGTTTCTCTTCAGCTTCAGGATAGAAAGTCTTTCAGCTGAAACTCACTCGCATACTTTTATTTTTTATTTCACTTGTTCAAGTTTTGCTTACCTTAACCCAGTGCCTAACCATAGTTTGATCAAGTTCAAAATGTCTGCCTGCTGCATTTCTTCTATGTTGAATAGCATAAGTAACAACAGTGTTTTTTTGCTCAATAGAATATGAAGTACGTTGACGTTTAATAACTTTTGACATTTTTTAAAAAAAGGTTTTCAGAAAGGTTATATGAAATTTGAAGTTTGCGTTAACGTGTAATTGAAAAAAAAACCCTTAATTAAAACCCGATCATGTGTGTGGCTTAGCTAAGAAAAAAAAATAGTCAAAAAATTTTTTTTTCATTTTTTGGCATTATTATCTAATTGTAAGTATTATGTAAGAGAAGAAAGGAGAAAAATTTAAAGATAGAAGAGAGTAAAGGGATTTTTTTTATGATAATAAAAAAATTAGAAAAACAATTCAACAAATATTCCAAGATTTCAAACAATGAATTAATGAACATCTCAAAAATTTCGAATCCAAAAAAAAGTTCAACATGTCATTGAAAATGTAAAACTTGGCAATAAAATCAATGTAAAATTAGTGTTAAACACTTTTTTGCTTTCTGGTAAAAGATTAGGCTATTTTTCAGAAGTTCGTTCGGTAATAAAATCGTTGAAGGAAAAATTTTTTTATTTTAAAAATATTAGGATCCGCATCCCAATGTTAATTTTTACCACATTTAAAAAAGTATCAAAATTAAGCACCACCCCAAACTTTTCGCCTAAAATTATTGCAAAAATAGGATGCTTAATTTCGATAAAATACGGTAATATGAGCGATAAGTGTAATATATTACGATAGTTAACTATAGAGTATTGTAACTCAATTATAGTTATACAAATTTTTTTAAAATGAAAATGATCTGTGTGTGACATGTCTGGCGTTTGGTATCAACTCGATTAACACATCTAAAGAAAAATAAGTTTTTAAGCAGATTTATCTTAAATACTAATTGATATATAACATAACTAGTATGACTTTATTATTAAAAAAATCCTTTTAAATGTTAAAGTTATCAGAGAATAAATAGAAGTTGACTTGTAGTTGACTTTTTTTCTAATTTTGAAGTATTGCTACTTCATAAAGAACTGTCAAAATTTATTATATCAAAAATTTTTACAATGAACTTGAGAAAACTTAATAAATAAATATAAGTGTTGGTTATATGCATTTGCAAAATAATATTAAAAGTTCTTGGATACCATTACTACTAGGTTATATCATATATACTTCCTTAAATAGCTTATATTTTAAATTTTTTATTGAAAAAAATGGAGATTTTTTGGAATTTTTTTGGAAAGAATTTGGAAAAGATTTTACATTTGCTAATTGTAAAGCTCAAGATCATGAAATATTAGAATTTACTTAATGATAAAATCAATATAATATAAAAAATATTTCACTTATCTCAATTTTTAGGATTTAATAAACCTATCATTATAACAATGTTACAAAATGCAGTTCATAAAATTTTTTTCCATTATTTTTATCAAAATTCAAATTTTTAATTACCTCTAATACTAATTTTAAAAAAAAAGATTTTGATTTATAGTCTTAAAAAATAATATATTAAACTTGAGCAACTTGGTGAAAAAGATTCAGTTATTCATAAAATTGAATTAGAAGAAAATGGAAAAAATCTTTCTTCAAAATTTTACACAAGCTTTTATGGTAATACATGAAAAATATAAATTAATATAGTGCAGGAAGTCTATACTTAACAATATAAATGTAACATTTAAAAATCTTTCAACTCTTTAAAAAAGTACAATTTAGAAAAAATAAACTGGTAACTTTATTCTTTGAGATAAGCTCTATTAAATTACCAGTCAGTTTTTCAAAATAAGTTCTATATAAAAAGTTATAAGCATTTAAAATTGGATAATTTTCATATAATTTTTTTGAATTTGAAACATATATTATTGATTGAAATTTATGATAATTCAAGCTAGCATTATAGTAATTAATCATAATATCAGCTCGAATTATTGTATTTTAAAATGATACACAAAAAAATGATTAATATCTCATTTTTCATTGGTTAATTACTAATCACGTGATATGAAATCTATAAAAAATTTTGAAACATTGTTGAATTAAGACTTCCAGCACCATATATTATAATGCTAATCATAATATTTAACAATTAAAACTAAAATTGATCAATTTAAAAATGAAAAATCTGATTTAAATAATGATACTGATTTAAATAAAAAATCTGAAAGAATAAAAAAAGTGGTAGATAAAATTTTAGATGAGAAGAAATTAAAATCAACAATATTAGTTAATACAGAATAATATTTTTCTTTAATACTTTCACATCCTTATAGTTATTATTATAATACTGATTTTTAAAAAAAGTCATATGGGTTGATTGTTAGGAAAATCAGGTTCCGGAAATTTTTTAGCAAAATTGAGATTATTATTGCATTTTAGTTTTGATGTTATTAGATTAAAATGTATTAAGCTTTTAATTTTAGTCAAAAATTTCTCAGAACCTGATTTTCCTAGAAATACTCCCATATTATGTATCTTGTATTGAGTTTAATGTTATAGTTAATATAGATTGTCAATTATGTAATACAATAGATTCATATTTAAATTAATTTAAAGAAACTAATTTTTTATATTTAGTTGTAGCATTAATTTTAGTAAGTGAAATAAATTATTATGCTATACAAATTATATTAACAGTTATGGGTATTACCGCTAGAATTGTAAAAATTCTTATCATTAATATCAATCTCAAATATTTTTTATTCTTATAATAAAAGTTGAAGAATCTGCTAAACAAGCATTAAAAGCTATTATAACTTATACTATTACAAAGAAAAAAAGGCTTTAATTATTAAATTTAATTATTCTTAATCTCATTCTCATTTATTTAGAAAAACTTGAAAGTAAATTTATATAAAATAAAATTTTAATTAATATTAATTTTAATTAATTTTATTTTCTTTATATAAGATTACAGACACAAAGCTATTGTTATTTTTTATATACAGTAGTGATCATAAGTATCTGACTGCTTCTAACTCTAGTTACAAGTAAGTAAATTCAAAATTTTTTTTTTATTTAAAAAATACATAATCAACTAACTAAAATTAATACATTGTGTAATCACCATCTGACTTTATAAGTGTAGCTGTACGCCTTTTCATATTAGCTACTAAATTCATGGTAAGTACAGGTGATAATCAGTTCCATTCTTTTGTAAGTTTCCTCTTTAACCCTCTAATTGATCGAATTTTTTTTTTGTATATTAATTTTTATTAACCTCCAAATGTTTTCTATAGGATTTTGGTCTGGAGACATTGATGGCCAAAAAAATACCTCAATGCCATTTTCTTCCTTCCATTTTTTCGTGATTTTCGATCGATGCTTTAGATCATTATCTTCTTACAAGATCTAATCTATGTTACCTTCACCAAAAAGTTTAGAGATGGAAGCCAGAAGACCCTGCTCATAAATAGTATATATAAATTCAGTATTAAAGTTTCTCTAAAAGCAAAATAGCTTACCTAAAGATGGTCTCCATAATTATTTTCAAATTTCAATTGAATTGCAACTTAATTGCGCTATAAGAAAATTTAATTGCGCTACAAGTTGCAACTCAATTGTGCTATTTTTTTTAATTGCGGTGACCATCTTTAAGCTTACCAAATCTAAAAGCAGAAAAACATCACCAAACATGAACTTTTGGTAGATGCTTAACAGAAAGAAACACTTTTTTTCTACCAGGAAACTGCCAAACCTTTTTTTTTGATGTATATAATTAAAATGTACTCTCATCTATAAAAACAACTCGATTCCAATCAAAATTCTTATGTTTTTTTGCCTATTGTAACCTTTTCTTTCGATGGTCTTCTTTAAGTAAAGGTTTAGAAATTCATTACTAAACTTTTCTCCAGACTTACGAAGACGTCACCTTACTGTTTCTATACTAAGCCTAACTCCTCTTTCTTTCATTTTTTCTTGTATTTGAATGGCTATTATATTATGTTCTTTCTCT
>CAJVPQ010000293.1:0-31723 GCA_910591825.1 Funneliformis caledonium
TTTTTTGAATTTTTACTTAGAAAACATCATAAAATTTATTATAAAAATATTAATTTTTAAATAAATTATTTTAAAAAAATTTAACAATATTATAAATAATTTTAATTATTAAATAAAATTGCAAGCAAATTTGCCTGCAAAACGCTTGAAGGGATAATTATAATAAATAATAGTATTAATATTATAATATTGTATTTTATCTTTGAATAATTTTGATTAACTAATTTTTTTGTTTTCTACTAATTAGTATTTTTATTATAATAATTTTTTTTACTTTAGTTTTAGATAGATATTCTTTAAATCTTTTAAGTAAATCTTTAGCTTCTTCTTCTTGATAAACATTATAATATAAATTATCTTTAAAATATTAATAAATATTACACAAGTTAGTTTTTAGAATTATAATTTGAATTTCTAGTATCAATTGATGTTATAATTTTCTATAAATATCATATTTTAAGGATTTTAATTTACTATTTCTTTCAGATTAGTTAAAAATCTTTATATATTAATTTATAACTCAATTTAGTTAGTAAGATATTATTATATTAATACTTTTTTTTTAGATTTAGCAAATTATGAATTTAGTATAATTTTCAAAAATTTTTTATTATTTTTATTAATCTTTATTTTAATTTTTTATTGAAACATTCTTTTAATATTATTATAAATTCTTGATAATAGATTTTAATTTGTTATATAATTTCTAATATTTTTAAAATAAAACTTACTAATTTCTAATATTTTAAGATAAGCTTTTTGATAAAAAAAGTATTATGACTCAGTAATAAAAAGTTCTTTTATTAGATCTAGTTTTCTTTTTAAGGCATATGCTAATATTTATTAATCTTTATCATTATATTAAGTTAGATCATTAAAAATATATCTTATTTTACTTTAAAAAAAGCTTAAAAAGATTCTCTTAATTCTGCAAATTATTCCTTAAAAATTCTTGAAAAGAATCACAATTATAACCTTTTTTCTAAAAAATTAACTGCTTTATGATATTCATTAGAATTATTGTATTTCTTTTTACTTTCATATATACTTTACTTTATATATATTTATTTTATATTCACTTGTAAATTTTTAATTATTTATATAAACATACTAACATTGCAAATATTTATTATTATATAAATAACTATATAGCTATATATAATTATTCTACTTTATCTGTAAGGTAATTTATCACAGAAAATATTTATTTAAACTTTGACTATAATATTATAATATAAGCTATTACTTATATAAAAATACATTAAAAAAGTTTAATAATTTAGTATATATGTTAATTATTTATTAATTATTATTTTATCATTAATAATAAATATAAAAAAATCATTATTAAATTTATTTTTTTTAAAATACATTAGAAGTGAAAGATTATTTATTATAAATAAAATTTTTATATGCTGAATCATTTTGTGATTGAATATTAATCTCTTTATAAATATATAATAATAAAATAAATAAATAAAAATCTAAGATTATATATATTGAAGATTAATTTTATTTTTAATCTCTTCAATTTTTTCATTTAAATTTATACAAAATTGTTTTAATTATATAAACCTATTTATTATTTGATTTATCAATTGAAATATAATTAATAATTACTTATATATTACTATCATTAGATTCATTTATTTAAAATTAATTAAATAATTAAATTATTTTTTAGATTTTATTTATTATAAAAAAAGTTTTAAAAAATTTTTATTAATAATTTGAATTTTAACATAATAAAAAAATGCAATTGTATTGAGATTAAATAATATAAAATGAGAAAGAAAAAAAATAATATTTAAAATAATATTTTATAATAATTAGGTCAAATAATTATATTGTAACTTCACTAATAATCACTGATAACTTTACAATTACTATAGAAATATATTAATTAGTAGATTTTGCTATTTTATGATAAATATCTAATCAATATATTACTTACTGTAAACTATGAAATAATTTTTGATAATCTATAAAGTTACTATCAAAAATTATATAGTATCTATTTCTTCTGAAATTTCACTAATATATAATTATTGTCTCTTTAAATTGGTAATCAAATTTTAATCAAATTTAAGTTCAGTTTATCACATACATTTATTGCTAGTATTGATTTTTTAGATAGTTAAAATCATAATTATTAGCTAAATTCAAATGCTAAATTAGATTTTATAATAGCTAAAATTAAATTTAAATTCTTTGATTTAATAGCTGAAATGCTAAATATCTATAAATATAAAAAACATAAAAAAGCTAAAATATACTAAAATATTTTGGTAAATATAAAAACAATTTTTTTTAATAACTATAATATATATTATTTTTTCTGCTTTTTTTTAATAAATAATTACAGTTTGCAACATAAATTTCTGGAGTTTTTATTTAGTATATAAAAAAAATACTATTACACTAATTTCTGTCTAACGTTAATAAAATTTAAAATAACAATTCATTAGCTATTTTTAGACGTAAATATAAACGCCAAATTTTTTTGCGTAACTGTTTATCAATCACAACTCATAATAAATGGCACCCACTTCAGTGTTTGAGACAAGACGGCTAACTGTAAAGGAACTATGGTTTAATAATATACGAAAGCCTGCCAAAATAATTGAAATAACTGGGTATCCAAAGTCTACAGTATATGATATTGTTAACTATTTAAAAGAAATGGGAAATGTTGAGCATTTGCCTTGTCCTGGTCGTCCTCTTCTTCTCATCCTAATAAACGCCGATATCTTGGTTGTCTTCTCCAAGTTAATAATGCAACAACTCCAGCTTTAATGACAAAAAAGCTAAATTCTACATATCCAGAACTTAACGTATCAATTCAAACTGTTCAATGTACTCTTAAAAATAAACTTAATTATGTTATTTTTTAATCATGAGTAGTTCTCCTTCTTAAGTCGAATCATATTGAAGCTCTTTTTCAATGAGTTATAAACCATCGCCAAGATGATTGGTTTTATACGATATTTTTTGATGAAAGTACTTTTCAAACATTCCGCAATACTCAACTTATACGCTACAAAATTGGTAATCCACGTCCATCACGTCCTATAGTAAAACATCTGTATAAAGTCTATGTTTGGGGTGCTTTCAGCCATCAAGGACCAATTGGTGTGGTATTATTTACAGGAAAGATGAATGCTGCGAAATATCAGGATATTCTTCAATCTCAATTGCTTCCTAATGCTAACCATGCTGGTGATAGATGGCGTTTTTAATAGGATAATGCACCAACCCATACCGCGAAGCTTACCCGTCAATTTTTTGTAACGAATAATGTTCCAGTGATTGATTGGCCTGCTAACTCTCCTGACTTAAATCCAATTGAGAATTTGTGGACGATTCTTAAAGGAAAAGTGGAGGAAAAGGTTAATGATTAGATTAGAGAAAAAAATACTTAGCGCAGATGCTTTTCAAAGCATAATTCAGAGGAAATGAGAAAATCTCGATCAAAACATCTTCTTTAACTTAGCAGATAGTATGTCAGATCAGATTAGTATGATTATAGAAAAAAATGGGTATATGATAAATTATTAATTCTTTAAATATGTTGTTTTTTATATAATAAGCTGTTGATATTATAAATTTGAAATAAAAGTAATAAAATTTGCGATACTTTTATATGTCATGATAAATTTCAGATATTAATGTCGTGAACTGTATATAAATTAGAAATTAAAAATATAAATTTTATTGCTGCTATTGAGAAGATTATTATGCCTCTCTCTATATAAAAATCTTTAGCTATTAATTTTTTAATAAATTGAAATTGAAATTAATAAATGAATAATAATTGTATATAATTTATTATCAAACTCTTTTAATATACTCAAAGTTTTACATACAATAAAAAGGATCTTTTATTAATTTTATACAGTGGCTTCCAAAAGTAACGCATCACTATAATATTAATTATTAAATCACATGTTTAGCAATCATATGAAATTGTATTAATACAATATTTTTTATATATAAAATATATTATAAGATTAACATAATGCAGCAATTTTAATAATAATTAATAAACCTGTTTTTTTTAATCACATGATATTTATTAAAACTTTGGTACGTTACTTTTGACACTTTTAAATGCATGATAAATATACATTTTTTTTTAAAAAAATAATTAATAAAATATTACTAAAAACTTTATTATATTATTTTTTACCATCATGTGTAGCCACCTTTAGCTTTAATTATGTCATTTATCCTTTCTGACATTGATTCAATTAGTTTAGTACATGTCTCTAATGTTGTTTCATTTTATATTTGAGAAACATGATTCCATAAAGAATCTTTCCCTCTAATTTCAATATTTAATTCTCTAAGTTGACGGTCAACATTATTTCAAAGATGTTCAATAGGATTTAGATCTGGTGACTATGCTAGCCATGATAAAATTTCCATATTATTGTTCTCAAACCACTTTTTGGTAAGTATAGCGGTATATTTCAGGTCATTGTCCTATTGAAATACTATATCATTAACATTTAAATTATAATAATTCAAACTCTCCATAAGGTCTTCATCCAAGATTTACAGTAAAGTTCTACATCAAGTCTACCATTGATTTTACAAAGATAGCTAACGCCTTGAGAAGTAAAACACCTCACACAAAAATACTACCACCACCAAATTTGACAGTAGGTTTAACATGAGCATCTTTAAAAGGCTCTCCTTTTTTTTCTAGCAATATTGACGGCCATCTGAACAAAATATTTGAAATTTTGATTCATCTGATCACACCACCTTGCTCCAATCATTTAATGTTCAATCCTTATATCTTTTAGCAAATTTGAGATATTTTTCACAATGTTTTTTAGATAGAAGAGGCTTCTTTCGCTTTACCCTGGCTACTAACCCATTTTTTCTTAATGCTCTCCTAACAGTATTAGCGTTGACCTCAATTTCATTGCTAGTTTTTAAGGATTTTTGTAGCTGAATGGCATTTAAACATTCTCTATTTACTAGGTATCATATAATGATACGTTCATTATAATCATTTAACTTACGTGAACGACCTGAACGTTTCTTATTTTCAATTTTATCTGTTTCTTGATATTTCTTTTTTAGTTTTACAATTGAAGAATAGTTACTATAACCAACCTTGGTGGCAATTTCCCTTGCACTAAAGCTAGCTTCAAGTAATAAAATTGCTTGTGTTCTTTGTTCTGTGATTAGTTTAGGCTTAGAAATTTTTAAATAGTTTTTAAAAAGAATGTAAGTATAAAAGTATTTTTTATTATTATATTTATTATAAGTTACAAAGAAAAAAAATTTTTTTTATGGAATATTTTTTTTTTTACAAAGTGACAAAAGAAACGCACCATAGTTTAGGGAAAAATAATGACGTAGCACTAATTTCATCATACAAAAAAGGGGTAATATTTATTTATTTTAAAGATCTACATTTAAACTACTTGTTTAAAAATTATTGGATCAAACAAATTTGTTTTGATCGACAAACATGTGATTTAATAATTAATATTATAGTGGTGCATTACTTTTGGAAGCCACTATATATAATATAATATTAAATTTTTCTATTGTAAATTATTAGATTTGTAACTTAGTCACATTTCTCCAAAGATAATTCTAAAATGATCTTTAGACTTATTATAAATTATATAAAAATATCTTAATTAATATATTTATTTATCCTATAAAGTAAAGTAAAATAAAATTAATAAATATATTATTATTACATATCATCTATATCATTAATCAAATAATAAATATCTTTTGCAAATTAATAATAAGGTATAATAGTATTTTTTAGTTATCTTTTAAATTAATTTTCTAATACTTAAAGTTAAAATAGATATATTATTATTTTTAACATATTTATGTTTGTTGAAAAAATTGTAATTAATATATGATTTAATTACGTATTATATTAGTTATATATTATTATAATACACTAAAAGTTCTATCAAATAAAGCAATTTAAATAAGGTAGATTTTAAGGTGGATTAATAGAAGTATTTATAATAAATTTCTTGAATATAAAAGTAAAAGTAAATCAGAAGTATTGCTTTATTATTTTATTTCTGCTAATTTTTACTTAAAAATTTTAATCTAAATTACATCATCTTAGAATAGTAAATAAATAGCGAAAAAATTAGTATTAGATACTATAAATATTAGAAAAAATTCAAGCATTTCTTCTTTTGAAATATCTGTTATTTTAACATTATTTATATTTAATCTTAATTATTTTAAAATGTATTGCTACCATTTATACTATAGAATATAAATAATCATTAAAAATAATAATATATAAGCTTTATTAAAATAAAAAAATTATGATATCAGTATATAACTATTATTAATATTATATTTGCTATATTAAAAATTATAAATTAGTAAATAGTATAATAAATATAATTATATTTATCTTAAAATATAAATGTTTTATATTTCTTTATTTTTTATATATTAAATAAGTAGAAGTCAAGTTTTTACTTCTTCTTACTAAAATTTATATTCCCATCATTATGATCTTTTTTTTTTTATTTAGTTTATGTATATTTTCTATAAAAGTTATTTTTATCTTTATATAGCTATTTCATAATAATTTTTTCAGCAATAATATTGTCAATTCTGAGAAAACATTTTGCTATTTTTATCAAGAAAAATATAATATAAAAGTAAATACAAGACTAAAGTACTGTTTAAATTGTTATTCATAAGAACAAAGATATTATCATTTAAAACTGTATTATAAAATGACTAAGTTATAATAAAAATTGTTATATAATAATAATAAGAAAGAATTTCAAAAAGCTTTTCTTTAATAACAAAGCTATCAAAATTCTTAATATATTTATATTGTATTTTTTTATAAGTATATTTAACTAAATAAAGTCATATTTAGCTTAGTAAATATTTAAAAGCTTACTTTCAGTTAGATCTATTTTATTTTTTATCTCTTTTTATAATTTTGAATGAATCTCCTATTTAGCAAACATATCATTGATAATCATATCATTACTTTTTTTTTATAAAATAGGTATTTCAGAATTTTATCTGTTAATTTCAAATATGAAAATTGCTTATTTACTAGATACAGTCAATTCTTGATATAGCGAACTCTTGATATAATGAATTTTTTAAACAAATATAATAAAAATACTCTTGTTATAGCAAATTAACCAATCAAATCTCTTAAAATCTTCACTATAGCCTTATAGCGAAATTGAAGTCTAAAACATAGAGTTCGTTATAACAAGAGTTGACTGTAGACAAAAAGTTCATTTAGTATAATATTAAGGTTTTTAGTTGATTCAATTTTATAGACATTATAATGTAAATTTCATATTCTTTTCATATTTTATTAGTAGATTTATGTATAGTATCTTGTAGTTTACTATAAAAAACTCCTATATATAGTATTTTGTACTTGAAATGACTCTTAAAAACTAATATAAAATATAAAAAAATAAATATAATTAATAATATTTAAAATAAAATTACAAATTAATTATATTATAATTAATATTCTGTAAAATTAAATCAGATTTTATCTAAATCTAATTTAACTAGATTTTTATTTTTATAGATCTAATTCAAATTTAAATTTGATAAATCAATTTAAATTCAAATCTAATTTAAATCTAATGAATTGAATCTTTAATTCAAATTTAATAGATCAGTTAAATCTGATTTAGATCTAATTTTAAAAAAAACTAAGTTTTTTTTCTTTAAATAAAATAAAGTTTTAGTTATTTTAATTGAATATAATAATTTGTTTAAGAAGAATAATAATGAATCATTTAAGAATAATAATATATTATTATTCTAATTAAATGATAACAAATAATTTAATAAAAATAATAGTAAATAATTGATTTAGATTTAATAATCAAATTTTAGAATCTAACAAATTGATCTAAACCTGAATCTGAATTTAACAAATTTGACCTGATCTATATTTAAATTTGAATCTATTTTAAATTTAATAAATCTGATCTAAATTTAATTAAATTAGATTCAGATTAATTTATATTTATACAGAATACTAATTATAATAAATATAAATATTAAATTTTAAAATTATAATATATATAATATTAATATTATATATAATTTTAATTTATATATAAATATATTATTTTTAAATAATATTTAATATAAATTTTTAAATTAATTTTATAATATATATAATACTTAAAGGATTTGACAAACAATTTTAGGATGTCAAATCGTTGGATTTTATTTATATTAAAATAAGAAATAAAATCTTTTATAATAATTAAAATTTAGATAAAACTATATTAAAATTATAATCAAAGTTATAATAAAATTCTTTAATACAATAAAAGCTAAACTGATATAACTATATTATCTTTAAAAAGTATCTGATTAAATTTTTTTAAATTTCTTAAAATTAGATATATTAATTAAATAAACTTTCTGATTTTAATGATGATATATTTATGTTTAATTTTATGTAATATTACATAAATTAGTTTTAATAAAAAAATACAAATATATAAAATAATTACAATTTCATTTTTATAAAAATTACATTATTCAATATAAAAAAAAATTACAAATTAAATGATTTTAAACATGAATAAATTATCAGTTTACATTTAGTAAAAAGAACTTATAAGATTATCATATGTATTTTAAAGTTTTGAAAAATATTGTTATAAATATAATAGTGTGATATATTAATTTTAATAATAGATCAAATACTAACACTAAAAATCAAATTTTATAAATAAAAATGATTTTATACTTAAGCAAATTAATTAGTCATCTCTTAGCGAAATTTATCAAAATTTTCAGAATTTAAAAGATTGAAAAATTTTACAAGATACTATTCAGAAAAAGCTTTATTGTATAGAAATTTATTTATAAATTTCTATATATAAACCACTTTTTAAAGAATTATAATGTAAAATCAATTGAAGTGGTATATAAAAAGATAAAATTAATTAGTTCAAAAATGAAAAACAGTGATTTAAAATAACAAATCAAGATTTAAACTTTTGAAATGTTAGATTTAGTCATATTTAGTGAGAGAATGTTATTAGTATAATATTAAAATTTTTGATTCTTTTAATAAAACATGATAGTAGTAATATTATAGTATAAGAATGTTTTTTTAAAAAAGGACTAGAACTGTTAGTTAGTATATGTTGAAGAAATTGAATAAATTAGATTATATTAGTATTTTAAAAAATAATTTATTGATGTTTATTTGATTCAAACATTTTAGAATAACATTTCAGTTTATACAATCTTAATCCAATTGAATATTTTTTAATATGAACTTAAACAAAGATGTAGTAAGAGTTCAGTACATCAAAAAACTTAAGGATATGTTACAAGAAAAAGCAAAATATTTCATTCAAATCTATATTAAATTTATAAAAAATTTCAATAGAAAAGGGCCCGAAAATCAGTTAAATTGCAATTTTACCCCCTTATTACATTTTAAATAACTAGGAAACGGGTACCGTTGTAAAGTACAGAGCGATTTTACTGCCTTTTGCAAAAAAAATTGATATCTGCTAAGAATGCGATTTATTGTTGAAAGTGAAACACAACACAATCGAACTGAAATTTTAACTCGTTTCAAAGATTAATTTTAGTACAATCACGTATCAAAATACGAGTATATAGTATACTTATTTGGTAATAGTTGTGTTGTGATGATAATATGACCCTATCATTTAGGGGAGGACCAGAAATTGCGTCATTTGATTTTAGGGATTTTTGACCCCTTCTGTCATCATTTTTATTACTTCTAAATAAGGAAATCATATAGTAATGTCACCCAGATGGACACCTTCCCCCTTACGAGAATCATGATGTTTCCGATATTTATGGTATGTGAAGTGGAAACTCCTAGTTGAAGATTAGAAAATTTTTTTGATCAATAATTCAAGACGGAAAAAGATTGTTATGTTATTTGTAAATTTTGATGGCCCCATATATTGAAACTTGTTTTAAATTAAAAAAAAATTTGATTTCATTTAATTCGGAATCGAAACAATAATTAAATTTACTAAGGCTTGTCCCTAAAACGAATAATAAATATAAAAGAAATAGTATTTATACTGTATCTAATTTAATAAACCAATAAAGAATATTATATCAATTCATGTGCCGATCAAAATTTCTTTATAAAATGGCGTCTCATTTCTCTTCATTACTTTCAACCTAAATCCTCAACCGCACTATAAATTTGGCTAAATTTTTGCAATCACAAAAATTGTAAAGATTCTACGAAATCTAGTTTATTACTATAGTATTTTTTCATAGACTTTTGTGCAAATTGCAAACATCTTGACAAAAAATCAGTTATATACTAGGGAGCACAAGTGTAACGAAAGGACCAATCACGATTTCGAGCGGGGAAGAATTATATCTACGCTCCGGACTAATTACATAAGTTAAAGATCGACAACAATCGGCGCGGGTTTATTTTTGCATCACATTTTTATTTATTTTTTATTTTTACTTACTTTTTTATAATAATCCTAAGCTTTTTGTTGTTAAAATGCTACATGAAAATAAATCTCGCATTGGCAGTAGCGTTATTCATAATTATACGTGGATTATTCGCGAATTTACCAAGATAAAGGCTCTTGCACCAAAACCACAATGCTTTCATAGTCCACAATGGACATGTAAAATTTGTATCTTTGACGATAACGGTTGTTCATATACTCCTTTAAATTGGAGATTAAAAGTTCACCCCAACGGGAACAGTGAAAGTTCTCATAATAGCATCAGTTGCTATTTAGAAGCAATATTTCCTAGTGGCGCAGATTCTTCTTCACGCGCTAATGTAAATTTTTATATTGGATTTTATATTCCGGTACAGCAGGGTGAAAAGAAAGTATTTAAACTTGTAAAACGTCGTAGGTAAGTTTCAATATAGATTCTTTCATTTATAGTTCTTAAATTATATTTTTATCCTTTTATATAATATTTTCAAAGCGAACGACATGATTTCTTAAAAGTGAAGCCTACTTGGGGTTGGCCAAACTTCTGCTCAAAAACCGTGTTAAATAGTGAAGCGGCAAATAATGTTAATAATTCAGAAGAGACAAAAATGCTATTGCCATTAGAGCTTCAAAAGAGTGGAAATTTAGTGGAGGATGATACGCTTGTTATTCATGTAGTAATAATTACAACGAATCCCGTTGGTATACTTGATAGTTTGGAAGATTCATTTTCAAAGTTATCGCTGAGTTCGCAACCTAATATGGTGACATTCCCACAAACTTTGGACCAACCGGATTTCAGTGACATCAAATTCTTGATTGAGGGAAAAATCATCAATGCTCATCAAGTTATATTGGCCGAAAGATCTCATTATTTCAAAACTTTAATTAAAAATGACTGGATGCTTGAGATTAAAAATTCGATCCCTGTTAAAATACATGATGTAGATTACAACACTTTTTATAATATTCTTCATTATTTGTATACGGGTTCTTTAGCCGAAATCGAAGGATCAGATTTTGTGAAAATTTCCCAACTTCAAAAAATTTTTACCGATGCAGATATGCGCAAAACAATAGAGGTAGATGCGTTATATGATCTTGTTGACATTTTAATTTCTGAATTAATTTGTTTAATAAACATGAACACTTGGGATCATTTGCTTGCATTTGGATGGGAGCGAGATATTGTGAAGTTAAGAAAAGCGGTTTATAGATTCGCGAAAAAGAATTGGGATCAAATTCGCGAAAGTGAACCTTTAAAAAATATTTTAAGGGATGCAAATGTTGATGTTACGGAAGAATTGTTTATATCTATCAATTCATAATATTGGTATTATTATTTTTTTTTTTTTAAAAAAAACATGTTGATAATTAATTGGAATATTATTTAATTAGAAATAAAATATTTAATTTGTGAATAAAAATTTTATTCATAAGTTTATTTATGGTAGAGAACTTTCAATTTGTACTCCAAGTTCTTTAAAAAAAATCATCCAGGTTTGAATAAACATATTCTTGAAAATGCAATCTGAAGCTTTATTATATTCATAATTTGTAAATTTTTTTTTAAATATTATCCACTCCTCTTTTAGAAAATCAACTAGCTTATCGGCTCTTCTTTTATCAAACACATTTATTAGTATATTCCATTGTTTAAGTAATTTTTCCATCAATTCATAATCAATTTTGCTATCATTTTCGTGAACATGGATTTGCCTGTAAAACATTTTGGGCTCAATAATTGACGATAGAGAATCATCAATCATTATTCTTTGTTCTTGTCGAGTACATTCCGTTAATTTGTTACGGTATTTCAAAAAGAAAGTTTCATCATGATATGAAATCTTTGCCAGCATCCAAGGATGTAATCTCCAAATTTGAGGTTCTAAAGCTGCAGAATCAACTTCTAGATAAGGTAATCTCGATTTTTCATCTATTACCGACAAAATATAATCCAGTAAAGGTTCATACATATCTGCCGGTATTAATGGTTCTTCCTCGTTCTTGTCAAGATAATTTTCACGAATCTCAAGCGTAATTATATAAGCATGAAAAAGGATTTCCTGAGGGGAAAATAATTTATTATTTTCTCTGATCAATAATCACAGTAGTAAATCCAAACTAAACCTAATTTCATACCAAATTTTGCGGTGATTTGTTAATATAATCTGAAAATTTTTTTATTATTAAATATTTATTGTATTGAAGTAATCCACCTTCAGTGATATATCTTGAACAATCTCTAATAAGTAATTTTGCAGCTGCGCGATATGAAATAGTTTTTGGTAGCAACTTAAAAGAGTATTCTTCTTTAAATGATGACACAACGTAATCTTTAGCATTTGTTGCACTTTTGAGACGAGATACGCCTTCTAAAAATGTCATCTGAACTCCTGTCAATACATCGGCAATCACTGCAGATTTACTTCCAATTATGACATCCTAATTTAAAAGGAAAAAATTATTAAATGAAACGGATCCATTCTTTTTAAACTAGTTAATGTTAATTACCTTAACGAAGCTCTTTTTTTTGTCACTATCAAATAACAGATCATAAGTTTCTATAACATAAGCAAGCACATCAAGACTTAGATAAGGATTATTTAGTAATGTTCTATATAATAAACGTTGACAGTTACAAATCTCATCTATTGAAGGTATCGATTTCTCAAGATCAGCACAAGCTTCTGTTGTCTTTTTTATTTTCTTGACAAGTTCACTAAAGAGATACTCTTTATATTTGGTATCATTCTCAAAATCAAATAAATAGAATTCTATTCCAGTTGCAAGTCTAATACAATATTGCACTTTTTCTTTGTTCCAAGTATTGACTGACATGGTTTTCGCTTCTGAAAATAATTTAACAAATTCAAAAATTTGATCATTAATTTCTATATCCATTCTAAAAATCCACTAAAAAAATTTCTTTGCAGAACGCGTTATGATTTTGCATATCATTCTATAATTTTGTATTACCCAATAATAATTGGTTGGACAATTTGGTAACGGTCGGTCAATCAATGGTCGGTCAAAGGCCTTTGACTGACAGACCGGTTTAACCGACTTTTTGACCGACCGATATATGACTGGTCATAACATCAAATTGAAAAAACAATTTAGTATCTCTTACTCTATTTATGTACTATTTGTCCTAATTGATAAGTATTCTTACAAAAAATTTCACTTCACAACTCATCTCAATGTCATACCTCATTTTTTCATTTTCCGGGAAGAAAATCTTATTTGTCATCATGCCATTACAGGTTAGTTTACATTGATTATTTAATATCAAACTCAATTACTCTAAAAAATCAGAATTATTACAATCTTTATTTATTATTAGAGAAATATTATAATAAAATAATTATCTTATAAGATTTATATTTTAAGAGTTTAAGAGTTAATATTAATTTATATAGATATTATAAAGGTTCATCATATTCTATAAACTTAATTTATACATATTCATAAAATCTAATTTCAAAATTAAACTGATAAATCTATAATAAATAAATATTATAATTTGTATTTAACAGATGCTAAACTGGGATTTATTATAATATAGCTTACAATAAAGACTTAGTTATTATTTAGATTTGGCAAAACATCTAAACTTTAGATTTACTAATTGCTTTGCTATAATTTTACATTTTTATAAGCTTTAATATAGTTTATTTTTTTTTAAAGTTTGGTAGATTTTTAATAAGACTTTAATATAATTTTGCTAAATTTTATCTTTTACTAATTAGATGACTTGTAAAATCTCTAAGTTTCACTCAGCAACCTTAGTTATTACTAATTGAATTAGAATTGCTAATCTTAGAGAATTTAAATAAGAATTAAATATGACTAATATTGACTAAGTTATTTAAATTTAATCTTTAATAAAATTATAAAATTTATATGTTTTAAAATGAAGAATCTAATTATAAAATATATTTTTAGATCTATTAATCTGAATTTTTTAAAGTCTTCTCTAATTATAATTATACTAGTAATTAGAATAATAAAAAAATAAACCTACTTTGTATTAAAGTTATAAAATAAAAAACTTAAACAAAAAACAATATAAAATAATTTGTAATTTTCTTTTAAAAGCTATGAAAATATCTGAATAGAAAATATAGAAAAATAATAAAGAATAGGAATTTGTCATTAAATAAATAAAAACTTTTTCTAATAATATTGTGAATAATATTTTTTTAATATTGATAACAATATTATAATAACTAAAGTATATATACTATATTCCTCTGAAAATAAGTAATTCTGAAAATAGTATTATACCTGAAATTAAGCAACATAATACTTTAATCAATATAACTTTATAATTGTTATTTAAAAACAATTGAAAATATATTTATAATGGATTCTTAAATTTTATTTATCATATTAAATACAATCACTAATACTATAATTATCATTATTAATATCACTCACATCATTATTATTACAATCGTCATCATTACCACTATTATAATTAGCATAATTATCATCACTATTATTGTCATTAGTATTAATATCGTCTTTATCAATAATCTCTAAATCAAAATCCAGTTTATTTAAATCAATTGTTAGTTCATAAGTTTTAAAGAATCCTATGATAATTTCGTCAGAAATTCTTTTCTAAGAATTTTTAACTTATAAATATACATTATTAAACTTAGCACAATGAAGGTTTCTCATAGCTATTTTTCCTGTACTATCACAAGACATCCAAGTATGCTATTCTATATAAAGATGATTTTTAAATAATTTATTTATCACAATATCAAATGATTGATAAATATTAATTAACACATCTAGGATTATTGTAAGATCAAAACTATATACATAAAATTTTCTTTTAATTGATTCTTTCAAATAGCCTCTAAAAGAATCATATACAAGCATTATCAGATTTTTTTGAGTCTTATTTTTCACTTATATGTCATTGAGATAATTTACGTATCTTACTATTAATTAGAATCTATTCAGCTATTTTTTAGAATCAAATGATAACACTAGGAAGAATATGTGACATTCACTTTCCTTTAAAGATATATATTAGTGGGAATTTAATTCTATCTAATGATAAGTCAATGTAATAAATAAATTTTAATTTTATAAAAAAAAAAGAAAAAACATACCTATATAATATGTAAGAATGACTATAAACTAATTTTCTCATTTTTTATTGCATGAATATTCACTATTTTTCACCTTTTAGATTGACAATAAAATTGCTAGCCATATCAAACTGAATAGACGTTTTATTCATATTAAAAATGTTTTTCAACTCAAATGACTTTTCAATTCTTAAATTAGTAATAAATTGGCAAAACTTTTCTAAAAGCTCATTAGTTTAATTAGGAAGTTTTTGAGATATTCTAGTTTGTCTCTGTAAAGCCAACTTATATCTTTTTATAAATGTAGTTAACTAATAATAAGGTGTCTTAAAGTCCTTTACTAATTTACTATAAAAAATCATTATGTTTAATTCTTTTAGGATTTCTAACATTCTACTTCATATTGTTGTATAGTTACTGTCAGACCTTGTTTTCTTTATTTTACAATCCAATTATAAAGTCTCTTCTCAGCTTCAAGATAAAAACTCTTTGGCCAGAATCAAGTCGCTTACTTTTTTCTTTTATTCAGTTATTTAATTTAAGCTTGTAACTACCCAGTATTCTACTATGCTAAGATTAAGATTAAAGTATTTTGTAGCTTTAATTTGTCTGTGTTCTTTTACATAGGTAACTACCTGTATTTTTTGTTTAATAGAATATGAAATGCGTTTAAATTTAGCAATTTTTTGACTTTACGCTTAATAATCCTTTTTCTTTTAGGTTGCAGCATTTTTTACAAGCATATAAATGAATTGAAATAGGGTATTTAATGCATTTAAAACATGTTCTGTTCATATTTTTATGTAATAAATAGCTGATCAAATATGAAAAATATTAATTAAATGTGATTCAGATGATGATGAATATAATAGATATAGTGGATATAATGAATATGGTGAACATAATAGAGGTTATTATTATCATGACGAAAGATATGAAAGAAAAACCTTCCCGATAATGAGTCCTATTATCTTTCTGATAACTACTTAGGAGAATTATTGGATGAATTGCATATTCGTATAGTCTTTCTTTTTTTTGAATCACGTGGGTAAAAAGACTGCGATATTCTAAACCCTATTACCTGAAATATACAGAAGATATTTGGTAAAAATTTTTACCGAAGAATAGGGGTTGTGTAACATGTGAATTGTATATATATTTGCATAATTTTTTTTTAACTTTATTTTTGCGTCATGTTTCCAGGCACGCTACTATCATACTGACAAAATAATATTCGGATATGGCTATTTTTTTCAGCAATCATTATTTCGCATATGGGGTTTAGGGATATCTATACTAATTATGAAGTCATTTTTATTGATTTGCAAGGGATTAATAAATGACGAAATGCAATGTGTAATTGCTGGTAAAAATCTGGAAAATGTTTTCTCCTGTGAAATTTACAAGTGATATAAAAAGGGCATTTTTTACTTCGCACTTTGCACTTCATTCGTTAATATGTCTTAAAGATCAGGAATAGCAGGATGTCTTCTTTTCCTAACCTTCGAAATCTTTTTTATAGCATTCTTAAAAATCTTGGAGACGAAATTATTAATGATAAAGAATTTGCTGAACTTGAAAAATGTTCACAATGTGATAAAGAGATCCTTTCTCTTAACTTTGAGATATTTATTGTATTATCTTATAGCCATATATATTACAGGAGATGTATTGAGAAAAATTTTCTACTTACGCAAAAAATAAATGTCTTTTTCCTAGTTGCACTATAACTATTGAGGCTGTAATCTCCGAACGAAGATTTTTTGTATCGTCTCATTCGAGTACTTCATTGATAATTAGGAGAATAAGCAACCAACTTTAGATTAATTCGCCAGTAATCCAAGAAGAGATGTCAAACAAACAAATGGACGTGAACGTAAATGGAGAAGAAGAAATGCCAGAGGAAAATGATAATGGTGAAGAAGTAGAAATGATTCCTTTGAGATCAACTCAACCTGAGCAATCTACCTCTATTTCCTTAAGCAGTAAGGGTAAAAAACGTATTAGGGAATCATCCGCATCTACCAAAAATCATCTAGTAAGAAAGCGAAAAAAACTGGTAGGAAGAAGAAGATATCAAGCACGTTAAAATAACTTATCAAAGAATTATTGACTGATAATCCCGGTAGGAGCTTAGAAGAAATAAATGAAAGCGCAAGTAGCTTTTTACAACTCTTTGAAAGGATTGATCATGCTGAAACTAAAATGAAGAAGTATCTCGAGATCTCATTTTCAGTTATTTTAATTTTAAGAAAGCTGTATTTAAATGATACAAGGAATTAAAATCTGAGTTTGGTAAGGATAGATCTAAAGCAATAGTTAAAAAGGAGGTTAGGATGATGATTTCAAAGACAAAATGCTCTGATAAAGCTTTGCGAAAAAAGACAGAGAGATCTAAAAAGGTTTATAAGCTTTTTAATACTATAGGTAAAGAAAAAATAGCCAGGATTAGATCTATTCTCCTATCATTCATCTTAAATCTAACTGCAGATGAAATCAAATATGTAATGGCTAAAATTTTAACGCATAATATTTGATGAGCTCAGACAAGCTCAGACAAGCTTGTCCACCCTTAACTATTATTTTTAGGAGAATATGGTAACTTTGGTCCTTCTAGAACCCTTTAGCTAAAACGATTTAATAAAGTTCTGCCCCAATAATTTAGGGCTTATATTTTTTATTTGCTTTGCGAATGTGTATGAGTATGTGTAATACATTTAGAATATGCAATAAATAATTTCGTTGTGAAGTATTGTGCTATAAATTAACACTTGATATACTGTATTATGTCACATGATTCATTCTTTTGCACAGTTTTGATAAGCCTTTTATTTTCTTATATTTATTTGAAAAAAAGAAAACTATCTTCTTTTTCTCACCTTGCAGGTCGAAAGATCAAGAGGGCAGTATGCTTTAATTTTTCTAAACTATAGTGAAGAAAAAAGGACTCTACCATCAGAAAAATAATCTAGTCATATGTATAGTGCTTTCAAAGATAAATTTAACCTAGGCTCATATGCATGTTCATCAGAAATATAAGTTTCAGAAGATAAATTTAACCAGATGTTGATCCAGCTTCTGCTCAATTTTGACAAGCTCGGACAAACTTGTCCAGACTCTACCATCAGAAAAAATAATATTTTTTTTGCATGTGCATTTTATTCGTAATCATTTTCCTAAATTTCTGCATTTTGCATGATCGTTTTATAATTAATAAAGTTTCGCCCAATAGGGCTTTCTTTTTTAACACATGTATATGTTGTTTGATCTGCTCATTAAATAAATAAAACTGTGCTAACAGTGCCTGGCAAAGTCCTGGAGACTTGTAATTTATTCTCTATTATACAAGTGTCATTAATGAATAATAATACATTTGTTTTGTAATCTACTGCACCTTTAATATATGCACTTGCAATCGTGAAAAAATACTAAAATTTGCTAAAACATCATTATACTGTTAAGTACATTAAAGAAAAATTCTAATCTTGCTTAACTTCTGAAGTATCAGAGTAATTGTTATTGATAGTAACATTGATAACTTTCGCACTTTGTGAGAAAGAGGTGAGTGTAGGAGTGGTAGGCCTAGAAATAGCAGATGCTTTCACAGATGGTGTTATTGATCTTAATGCTGGAGAGGGAGTCTCGAATAAATCTGCAATATCTGATGTTCGCTTAGACTTAGAGATTGATGAATGAGATGATAAACTCGCCCTGCTTGATCTCTTAACGCTTTCATTATGTGCTTTTCTGAATTGTGATTCTATCAAATAAAATAGATATGTTATTAATAATAAAAAGTTTCTTTCTTGAATAGTTTACCAAAAAAAATATATACTTAGTTTTGCTAGAACTTCGTCGAGAACTCTTCATAAAGCTCTTCTTCAATTATACTCCTTTTGATCTCAGTCCCTTCTTTTTTCTCTCGGTAGTCTAAAAAAAAATAATAATAAGTATATTAACCAGACAGGTCTTCAAGAGAAATATTCTATCAACTAATCCTACTTACATAAAAAGCTTTTGTGAGGCTTAAGAATTTTTTATGGCATTCGTCACCAGTGAAATAATTAGTTCTTTCCTGAACATTTAATTTTTCAGCAATCTCGTTTCAAAAGAGATACTTCTTATTATTTGTAATAGAATGATATTCTGCATTTCTATTTTTTCATTCGTCAATAAGGACATGACGTCAGAGAACTTCATAGTTTTTTTATATAGTGAGAAGATTTTCTAAGGGTTTGTTTTATAAAATAATATCAAGTGATGTGTTAGGATCATTGCAAAGCAAATTAATTGATCAATATAATAATTAATCAAATAATAATAATGATTTAGCTATCAATAGATTAAGGAAGGTGAAATATGATTGGCCGATCATCTCATGATTTATAGAAACTTTTCAGCCCCTAAAACACTCCTAGAATTATTAAGGAACTGGCAGAGATCTCATGTGATACAAATTTTAGATGAAGATGCTGTGCATAGTTTAGCTGAGCATAGTGATCGAGTCTAATTTAGCTGAATCAGTTTCGAATAAAAATGAATCTGATATTTATTAGAGTATAATATTGCTAAATCAGTTAAAATCGCTAAAAACACTATAAATCAATAAAATCGTTATATTCTATTATAATCTAGCAAAATGCTAATATGGATTTAGATAGTAGAACCTATTTTAAGCTAAATCATGTAAGCTATGGTGATAAAAACTTTGAAAAATATAGAAGAATAGTTAATGCAATATGGTCTTTAATAAAAAGACGTGATCATAAAATACCAGAAATATGTGCTCTTATATCCGTGATCCATTTAGAAAAATACTTAAAGAGAATCCAAGAATCCTTTCTAAGAATGGATATATTGTAATGTATGGAAAGCTTTATGAAAATGAAAAAGTCCACACTGGTTAACCAATCGATTATATTTATTGTAATGTATGTGACTCCTTAGTTTTCATACCTGGAACTGGCTATAACCCTCGTATCTATCATAATAGCTACTTGAAGAGATGTATTTCTGAAAATATTATTTCAAATGATTATACGAGAAGAAAAGAAATTCTTCAATCTATTAATAAAAGGAATTTCAGATCTGGCAATATAAATAATACATATTAAAAGAAGAGATTAAAATTAATCATCTTCGTCTAGAGCTTTTCTCCCAATCTACCTCACACTCAGAAAAGGATAAGTTAGCATCAGTATCATATGATCATGATGCGAATTTCATAGTTAGCTATGAAAATTATGTACAATTTAAAGCAACTGTAGCAAAAAATACTATGCCAAGTGCTTCTAATTTCAAAATAGCTTGTATTTCATCTGCTAGGCAAGAAATGGTTTCACTAATTTCTTATCATATATTTAGCCAAAAATCTGAAGCACTAAATGAATCAACTCCTCCTCTATTGCTACGAAAGCCTATTATATTAATGTAACGTAATACAAGTGCACTTGAGGTTAGAAACCTTTGTAACGATCAATCAAATATGTCTAATATTTCTAGCAGGATTACTTTGGGCAACCTTGCTGAAGCATATTTTGATTCTGTGTGAATGTAAGAAGAAAATAGACTTAATATTTTTCAACTGAATATTAGCATTATGTATCTTAATTATATTTAGCCAAACATAGCTTATACTTTATTTTTTTTGTGAAATGATAGCTATATAATCTGCATATATGATTGCCTAGTAAAATTGGTCGAAGGTGCTATGCATGAAATATATTACCTGCTGAATTTTCTTTCTGAATCAGTTCTTGACCCAGATCCTGAATATTTTCTTAATAAAATAATACATATAGGCGTGTGCGATATAAATTAGCACGTTTTTCAATTCTCATTAGTGTATATGATATAATAGATAATACTTCGCAAATTATCCATAAAACTATGCTTGTGCGACAAAATAATTTTACACATAAACTGATCTCCCAAAATATTTTGAATTTTTTCCTTATAACATTTAGCAAAATAAGATTTAGTGAAATAGCATTATTAATATGTATATTTGCTTCAGAAGGACAGAATATTCTGAGTAGAATAATGTTTATATAACATTATTGGGTCTTAATATTAAGCAGTTGGGTGAAAAAAAGTTCGTATATGTATTGTCTCTAATGCCTTTGTAAATATTGAGATCTTTAATATATATTCTGCATGTTTTTTACTAATGAACACAAACTTTTGGTGTAAAGTGTCTCGCATATTTCTTCTAACTCTTTCCCTCCAATATGAATGCGAGTTAAAGAGAATATGAATGGAGAAGTCACCAGAGATTTAAAAGGGCAAGTGTATGAAATTCAAGTTATTTGTCACTTATTATTTTTTTAGCGAAATTCTAACACTATATTTTTTGTTATTATGTCTTCTTTCGCATTATATGAAAATATTTATAATTTTTTACTTGATTCATCCTCAGATCATATTATCGCATTTTCTGTTATTTTTTAACTAATAGAAGATGATACGTGGTATCCAAAAGATAAGTTAAGAGAAATAATTCATCAGGCAATTATAGTAGTGAAAAAAAATTACGATCAAACTTTGGAAAAATATCTGAAATTCATTGATATTCCTTTGAAGTTTAGTAATTATTACTATTATTTATCAGATTTATAATTCCAAATGATGATTACGCAGAATGATATTTTTATAATCAAATTAAGTGAGTACCTATAGCCATATAGCACAGGTTTAATCGGACATATTTAATTCCTTAAATATACAGGGTTGAATCTAAGTTATGGTTTATGAAGAAAAAAATATAGCATTCATGTATATTGTCAATTGTATGCAGGTCATATATAATTGATAATTTACTTGAAATATATTGATGGATGTGCGCACATAATTCTAATATCAAAAAGATTAACTACATTAATACTAATATAAGGCTTCTGCACTAGTTTGATAATGTATACGAAGGTGTAAGTAGTCTTCAGAGTATCAAAGATTCAAAATAGGAAGAACCACTCACTAAGAATGAAATTAAGACGAACTTGCATATGTTGAAAACTAATCTTAAAAATAGCAAAGCTCTGTACGCTCACCACTTTTATAAATATTTAAAGAAAAAAGTGCTTCAGACTTATCATAACGTATTCCACTTGCTAGTCAAGTAATTTGTACAGATTCAGAAATAGTGAGAACTTTGAAAGTAGAAGCATATAACTTTTTTATGGTGAGTAATTTAGCAAATAGTGTTTTGTATTGCTATAATTCACTTTTAGCAAAGAGTATTATATTAATATTGTGATCCTATAGGATCTGGCGAAGCGTATGAAAATAACTGCTCCAGACCTTATCAGAGATAATTGTGATTCCTTCATTTTGAATTTCATAGACAGTATTACAGATGTTCCAAATAATAGACTTTTATATGATAAAAGCTGAAAAGAATCTAATGAAAAACTAGCAAAAGTTACGTTAGGTATACTTGATATCTTATGAGTATTTCAGTAATAGAGCGTTAATGTATCATAATAATCATATTTGTCATTTCTTAAAATTTCTGTTTGAAATTACGTTTAACATTATTCTTTATAGGAGAGATATTTAAAAAAATCTCGCCTTCAGTCTAAAGCTGGTTAAGTCCCAAAGTGAAGGGACATATATGACTGATGTAATAGTTCTGATGATTCAAGCATCATTAAAAGATCTTCTAATTGGAAAATCTGATTACATTTTTACAGCTGAGCGTCAAAGTATAGCTAGCAAAGATCGAAGAGGAATTGGAAAATGATCAGATGTTATGTTTTTCGCTAGTTGTAATAATAGGTCATATGAATTAATTTATGGTAAAAGTTTCCATATCATTTGTAATGAACAAAAAAAGGAAAATGATATGGTAAAAACTTGGAGAGAGATAAATGATGGAATGTATTGAGCTCACAAAGGATGTAAACCAGACAATGATAATTTTGGTATTATTTGAATCCAAATCACCAGAACCAAGGTGCATCTAAATATCCTCATTTGAGGTATGAATGAGATACATCGCTTCTATAATTTATGTACAGTTGAAATTCTCATACAGCCAATAGATGGGAATACAGTGTTTAAATTTGTTGAAACTTTATTAACAATACAGGTATATAAATGCAATTCTTATATTTCACTTACTTAAAATTAACACATACTTATAATTATAGAATATCTTGCACGTCAATATATCTCTTCTTTATTATGCATTTCTAATTCAAGTAGTAATACAGAAAATAGCTTCACAGTATCTTCTCCGCCAAGATTATCATCACCACTAAAAATGAAAAAAAGAAAGTCTATAAAGTTTAAAAAAAATAATCTAATTGTTATTTTGTATTACTATTTCAATAAACCTGATCCTAGTGATCAATTTTATTATAATAAATATTTAATTATATTTTTTCGTGTAGGAATATACTGGATAATAAAAAATTTCTTGGCAAATTTCAGCCAGAACGCCCCTGTCAAAATCACATGATTTTTTATTTTTGAATATTAATATACTTATACTATATTATGCAAACATGCAATCTGAAATAAATTGCCTCAGTGAGATTGATTCATTAAAACAATGCATTAGCGAGACTGAGAATGATAAAATTAGGGCTGAGAATCTTGAGCTTAAGGCCAGAGTTGTGAAGTTGGAAGATAAGCAATTGCAAAATGAATTAATAAAAATTTGTTATCTGTATTACAAAAAATATGATCATGTATTAATTTAGCGAAATTTCTTTAGCATTAGGGCACCTCTGTCAAATGATTTTTTCTCGTTGACTATTGACTAGGTATCATGTGCATTTTTAATTAGAGTTTTCTAGCAGATCTCTCATGACATTGACATGTATAACTATATTCTTGTAAAATTCTCTTATAAAATTTCTGAATCTATAAAATTCTCAAATTTTTTTTATTAGTTACCTATGATAACAATGACTGGTATACTAACACCATCTTTTCATGTATATTACTCAAAGCAATTTAACCAACTTTTTTATTCTATCAAAATAGATATATGACAACGTCTTACATCATGAAAACATCCATTATCGCTAGAATAGGCAAGTAGAATCCATTCTGAAGTAGAAGATTTGTTAAATAAAGTGGTTAAAAATTATATTAAGCAAAAAGAGTATCAGAAGATGAAACCTATTGTTAGCGACTGTGAAACTTCGTTAAGGCAAGAAAATAAGGAATTATGTATATCAAAGCAGGTATTGAAAAAAAGATTGAAAAGCTTTTTGACTTGCAAGAGCAATATAAGTCTCGTGAGATAACTATGACCAGGTTTTTAGAAGAGAGTGACGGGAAAATCATCCAATTATCAAATTCAGTAGCTTTCTTCAAAAGTATAATTCCTGATATGAGAAAGCTATTGCATTAGCTGAAAAATCCATTGACCTGTTAAAGAATAAATGTCGCATCTAGAGGATATTATTTCTGCTAAGGATAGGAAAATTATTGCTCTTGTTAATCAGATCCTTTCCAAAATGAAGCATAGTGATGTGACTATAGAACTGGAAATATATTCTAGCACTCATGAAAGAAAATTATGAGCGAAGAGGTATAGTGAATCTGAACATGATCTAGAAATCAGGAAAAAATATATATTTCGTTCTTAGTACCTAAGAAAATTCTACTCATTAGTTGAGGCACTTTTTTCTAAAACTTTGTCCCAACCAAGCCATACCCTATGTGGATGCTCGCGAGGTACAGTTAGATCGAAAACAATGAATTTTTGCTCACATAATACCTTATCAATAATCTTAATCACACTATACCAGTTATTAGCATATTGACGCATAATTCTGACTAGCTCATCTATAATGTATGACCCATTAAATAGGCAAATATATGTGAGATTTTTTTGTATTATCTTTGGACAGTCAAAGTAACTCTGTGATACATATATCGAACTGATATTGTAATGGCGTCCTTCAATAAAATAAGGAATAATTTTCTCTTGCATTTTCTTTGAATTAGTACATATATCTTCGAATATAGCTACTGTACCCCTATCTGGAAAAAATGAATCTATCTTAAAGATTTTATCAGGCTTCAAAGTGCAGAATGAAATATTTTCACAATATGACTTTGGGCTATTAGCAATTATTTTATAGGCTGATCTGAGATACAAATATTTTGGCTCTTTGAGTTGGTGGCTGATCAATAGCAAATCATCATTCTTAATATATTTGCTTCTATCTTTCTTTTCATTAAACATCTGATAAAGCTTATTTTCAAGTATGAGATTAAGAACTTTATTAGTCTTCTCTGAATTGGTACGACTAGTGATTAGAAGTATAAAAAGCTATTAGGGAACACTCAAATGTACGCAAAATTTTTGGGTATCTTTAATCTCATTGATGTGATATACAATTCTATCAACTAGCTCAAGTTTATTTATTTTCATGTCAAATAGAATATTATTAATAATGTACTAAAAATAATTCCTTTTAATTTTTCGTTTCTTTCAAGAACCCTTTCTCGATTAGAGTATGTCTGATATAGGACAGGAGATCAGCAGTATATGGAACTTCAATAAGACATATATCTTGTTTCTTGCATATATCCCATTTTTTCTGATCACGCATTCTCTGAGTTTCTAAACTTTCGCTTTTCCGATGATATAAGCTATTGTGTCAATAATGCTAGAATTCCTAGAATTCAAATGCAAAACACAATTCTTTATTATACTCATTAAGATGCATCCCATCCAAAAAATTAAGCCTACATGATGAGAATTTCTTACCTAGAAGATCCTTGAAAATGTAACGTACATTTCTTTTGGTAGTGTGGTAGCATAGAGGGTACCATTCGAATTTTTCATGATGTATTTTAATGAATACTCCCATTGATGCGCACTATTTTCACAGGATTAAAGATAAACATTATGACTATTTACTCGCTCAGTTTTTTCTAGACATTGGCTACCACGTTTTTCAGCATATTGATGGGCTTCAGTTAAATTATCATTAGCAATTTAAATATAATGGACGAACCCAGTAGGATGATATTTTCGTATAAATCCATTAGGTGGATACTCGATTTTATCAGGTTCCTCAATTACTTGAAGTTTCTCATATTTAAAGGGTTTTTTTGAATTTCACCCCATCAGATGAGCAGTTGATTCAATGGGTTCATCCTTGAAATAATATAAGACTGATTGCGGTAGATTTCTTCTGACAATGATTCTTTTTATTCTGTAGACACGCAAGCTCCAGTATAGGTCAGTTGCTCTACCAATATGGTCTCCTTCCAACTCGCCTGTTTTTAATAGATATTTAACTGCTATATCTTTTTGTAATTTTATTTCCTCATCTTTTCTGGATTCTCCTAAATATTCTTGATCACTTCCTATCAGTTAATCATCTCTCTATAGTATATTAGACCTTATATGTTAATTGTGCTATTATTTTCTTAAACGCTTTAATGAAAGCCAAACTCTCAAAACTATAAAGGTTGACAACACGTATAGTGACATTATATTGTTACATCTCTCATGAAAATGCATCTCAGAACGAAGCATCACTATCAGTCATCAATAATTCTGGCTATATAAGAGGATTAAAAGATTCCTCATATATTTCTTTAACCACATTTCAGATTTCTAAGCTATTTCTCGATGTTAATGAACGTCCATCCTTAAAATGTGTTACCACATCTATGATTAGAAAACTACAAATGAATACCCTTCTACTATCCTGATCATGGGTATAAAGCAATATATCACATTGATGGACTTTGTTCAGAATCTTAATTTTTGAAAAACTCGCCTTAGCTTTACAAGGTAATGGGTATTGATAAATTTGATAACTATATTGATACTCTAACCACTTTGCAATGTCTCGCAATTGAAAACTTCAAAACCCTTCATCCTGACATTTTTTTGCAATTCCTTGGCATTCAAACAAAATCCAGAAATATTATAATACAGAAGTTTACATACTATGCGGAGCTCTTCATTAGGATCTATTATAATCTGTGGTTGATTCATTTTTGGGCTACGATTATATGAAGCTCTTTAAATCAGATTGAAAATACTATGCCTACACTTTCATATGATCTAGTATATTCATAACTGTTAGATACGAATCAGGAGCTTTATAGTGAGTTTCAAAATGAAATTTTTATTAATAAGAGTAATGAGAAAAAAATTCGATCCCTTGTAAAGGAGCTTGAGCAATATTATAAAGCTATCTCATTTTAGGATAATAGTATTATAGTCCACGAGAAAGAGATGGAGGAACTTAAATCAGAAATATCTAATTTGTGAAAACAGCTTAAGGTTTTACAACAGGATAAAAAATTCAAAGATGAAGTTGGGTCTATTTAAGATGGTCAAATTATAGAGTTCAAAAATAAGGTTAGGAATTTTAAAACAAGAATCTGAATTCTCATAGATAAAAAATCTCAATAAATGCTTTAGATATGATAACAACTAATCTTATTGCAAATATTAATAGAGGATTAGATCAAATTAAAAATCACATTAAGGGAGTTAGTATGCCTATACAGAATCTTGCCAATATTATAGATGGCATCAGAAGCTCATTAAATACTATTCAGGTTACTTTGCAAAATATTACAGCTGAGCGTGATTAATATCAGAACTTATTACATGATTCAATTCAGCGAGTAGATAATCTTAGGAATCAGTTTACTGATAGTGAAAATTAAAATTTACAGTTACAATGTTTATTAGATGAATCCTGAGTTTAGGTTGAAAGAACTGTGAAAGAAAGAGTTTAAAGAAAGTAGGACTTGGCTTTATTGGCTTATAATAATGAGAGATAAGAATCCCGTCGTTAGATGTTTTCATATCAGGATAAAGATAGGCGTGTTCAAGGATTATTGCGAGAAAAATTTGCTAAACAGCTATTATATCAGCGAGATACTAACTGTCTTTAGCAAAATATCCAACAGTTGCAGACCAATACCTAAAACCAGGTAAATAGAATGTTAGTTATTATAGCAAGAAAATAAACCTGTATTGGTGAATTGCTATGTGAGAAGTTTGTTTTTCAGCTAGTGATTAAGCAAAGAGACCAAAATATTTTAAATTTGCAGGGACAAATTTTGACGCTTCAGAATAACCTACCTAATATATAACATATAGGTATGGTAGGATATCCGCCTCCAAAATTTCATGGTTTAGCTGGTGAAAATCCAGCAGATTATATAAGAGATTTGTATCAATGATATGAGCTTCCCTAATCATGATCTAAATGCAGGTCATCAATACTGAATTTGTATTGATGAACTTTTCGAATCAGATTTACTAGATTATACAAAAGATTGATATGAAACTGAGATAAAGGAAAGAAACTGGGAATTGCAAAACATTAGTGATAATACTAGTCTTGCAAATATTGGTGCTATCAATGGTCTAGCTAATAATAATGCATTGCGTGCTATTAATACCAATCAATTTTGAGGTAAAGCTTTCTAAACAAGAAATACTGTACTGGCTAATAATAATGTGATTGCCAATCTAATAGTATCTGAACATACTGTTTAGAAAGAGAACTGGTTCATATCAGGTAATCGCCTAATACTTTTAGCTCTAAATGCATTAAATTCTAATGCGGGTGATAATGTTATAGCTTCTGGAATATTTGTTAGACAGAAGATACATACCTTTTTACATGATTTTCTAACAGTTACTGCTAAAAAATCTAAAGTTAAATTTCAGTCGCTTGTTCAAGGTAATGATCCTGTAAGGCGATTCTATGTTAACTTAAAGAGAATGGTTAAATTAGCATATCCTTTACTTCCTGCTATAAATCAAGATAAATTAGTTAAACAGCAATTTTTTCATGATCTTAAACCTGATAACCAAATAGAAGTAAGATGAATCGGCTTAGAGACTCCTCTTCCTGCATTAATTAAGAAATTAGAAAAAATTGAGAGATATAGTGCTCAGCTAATTCTTAGAATGACTCTGCATCAACCCTCACATAAAACTAATTCTCAAGGAGCTATTTCAGTTGAGATTGAAAAGTTAAATAACAAAATAGCATCTTTACAAGTACAACTAGCTCAACCAACTCAAGTGTACTTCAGAATAATGAGGCCTTAGAAAAGATGTATATATATGCAGTGCGTTTGAGAATGCCACTTGATGCATCAAGAAATCTTACATCCTTAGATAATTATATTAATGACGAATTAATAAAGAGATTGAGTGTTGCCAATGCCAACTATGCCAAACTTTCTAAACAAATTAATGCAGTTAAAAAGTTATATAAAAGTGATCGTAAATCTACCTGTAAAACTTCTAAACAAAGAAAAAGAAATTGAAAAATAAGTCTAAGAAGAAGAAAAAATCTAAAAGTGATCAAGTCTATATAGCTAGAGTAAACGAACAATCAGAATCAGGTTCTTCTGATAATGATACTTCTTCATTGGAGTCTGAGGATAGCTCTTCTAGCTTTGAGAGTTTTTCTTCTGAATCAGAGTCTGAGGCTGAGGTTGATGCTAAAATTAATGTTAATATATCTCAGGTAAAAAAAAGTAAAGAAAGAGCAGATCCCAAAGGGACTGCATAGCACTAGTATTTCTTTACGAAAGAAGAAATCAAAGACTCACAAGTTTCGTAAGGTAAAAGATGCAGAAACACCTTTTTTAGCAGGTCCTTCTGAAATTATATCAGTTCTTATTTCTAAGAAGGAAAAGCAAAGTTCAAAATTCTCGATACAGGATGAACAATCCCACTTAGAAAAAATTATTGAAAAATTATTGAGAAGGTGCTTAATGAAAAGTTTGGCACTATTATAACCCTCCTTCATTCGCAAAATGGTGATTCTAAAAAACTGACTGATTCTGAGAATGATGAGTTTATTGATGATTCTATGAAGATAGACTTTATCTAAAGAAAAGAACCTGTCACAAATGTTGTTACTATTAAATGTAAAATTAAGCGTCTAGTGATTCTGACGGGTACAGTTGATCCTAATACTAATTTTCTGATTATGTTTGAGGATATATCTAAATGATCAAAGCTAGTAATTGATATAAAAGAAAAACATGATCTTAAAGGCATTGCTACTATTCCTACAAAATTGCTTGAAATTGTTAGAAATGTTCCAGTAAATTTTGCTCCTGAATATACTATATATGCTGATTTTATTGTAGTTAAGTATCCTAAACTGATGTTGATCTTACCCAACACACTTTTTGATAAATATAATTATGATTTACTTGCATCAAAATGAGAATTAAAACTAGAGTATAATGGTAAGGAATTTTTTATCCCAATTAATATGCATAAGGTCAAGAATAAGCTCGAGGTGAATTGTGTGAACATTACTCCTGAATGTAATGATTCTTTGACCTTAGACTGTATTTTGCAGAATTTAAACGAGAATAATACATTAAAAAAAAAGTGAGTTACAAGAAGCTTGAAAAAATTCTATTTAACACTCTTAAGTATAATGTAAAAATCAATGAGTATTGTAAGAGATTACAGACACGTTATGATAAACTTCTTAGAGAATAGACGAATTATTTTTCTAATATATTCTTCATATTCGCTATATTGTTTATGTTTCTTTCAGCTATCTTCTCATGTGACGCGCATAATTCCTTTATGTTTGTATCAAAGCTTTTTAAGCTCATTGGAATCGATTGAATCTAGACGAAAAATGGTGTTAGCAAAGCTAACTCAATCTTAGGCTTCATTTTTTTCCTTCCAGACTTTTTCGCCTTCCCACCTTCTTCCAAAACTAAATTAATAGATTTGCTAGGCTCTATCTTAGCAATACGTATTTGTTTTTTCAGTTTTGTGAATAAAGAAACACCTTGATCTTGAATCTCTGTCTCAATCCGCCTACTTATAATATTTATATTAGAAAGTAAAGTGGTCCCTTTAGGACTAGCTATTGGCATATGAATTGGTTGATCCCATGCAACCCTATTTTTTTCAGATCTGATAAATACATTTTTGTGATGTGCTATATATTTCTTTTAGTTCATTTAAAACTTTAGATCTTGGCCTATCATTATAGCGATAATAAAATCATAATCAGCTAGTGAAAAAGGAGGGGCATCACATCTCATACGTTATCTAAGCATAGTAGCAATATTTTTTTATATCTAATATAATACTCTGAAATAATTTATTAAATAGGATATATAGAAAGA
>CAJVPQ010000294.1:0-31719 GCA_910591825.1 Funneliformis caledonium
TAAAAATGAATTATTCAAAGATATAATAAATTCTATTATAAGTATATTATTTATATTAAAAATTTTTAGTATAAAAACCAATATTAAATATATAAAAGTTAAATAAAAAAAAATAAAAAAATAATTATCTAAGAAAATTTTAATAAAAAAAAATAGCTGTATTAAAATATAAAAGTTAATAATATAAAAGTATTATTTTAATATTAACATATTAATATAATTAAATAATTAGTATTTATAATTAATAAAATTTTAAAATTATATAAAAAAATAAAATAATATATTACATGACTATATTAATAGTATTTAACTTCTTAAAGAATACTATTAAAAATTTTTAGATTATAATATTTAACCAATCATATCTTATATTAATAAATTTATAAAATGGTATTAAAGCTTTAATTTACTATTTTTTTTTTGTTTTTATTTATTTAGTTCTGTTTAATTTATGGATTTTTTATTACAATAATAATTTTTCTACATACAGTATGTATATACATGCAAAATAGTTCACTATACTACTTCACTATAAAAATTTTTACATAATCGTTCTAGATATGTTTTGTTTTTTCTTTGGTTTCATCATCACTAGAATCATCATCCGAACTACTACTACTAGATGAAGAACTATCAGATTTATCAGATCCACTCTTCAACTTTTTAAATAAAGATTTCTTTCCCTTCTGTTCCTTCTTTCCTAATTTTACTTTCTTTTCACCTAAAGAAGAAGCGGCTGAAGTATCATTATCATCATCATCCTTGCCAACGATACGTTTTTTAATCTTACCATCTTCAGCATAGTATTTAGCACGAGTACTACCTCCTTCATCATCATCCTTAACAATGGTACGTTTTATAAGTTTACCATCTTCGATATAATAATATTCAGTACGTGTACATTCTTTAATTGTACCATCTTCAATATAATATTCGGTAAAATTATCATCATCTTCATCATCATCCTTACTATTACGTTTTTTAATCTTACCATCTTTTGTATAATATTCATTAGGAGTACCAATAGAATAAATTTCATCACTAACGGTACGTCTTTTCATTTTATCACCTTCGGTATAAAAATATTCAATAAGAGTACGTTTTTTAATTTCACCATCCTCAATATAATATTCGGTGTAAATATCGCCATCATCCGTACTGTAAGTGCGTTTTTTAATGTTACCGTCTTCTGTATAATAATCGGTAAGAGCGATAGTATAATATTCAGTTTCAACACTATCCTTACCGACGACACGTTTTGCAATTTTATCATCTTCGGTATAATAATATTCAGTAAGAGCACGTTTTTTAATTTCACCATTTTCAATATAATATTCGGTATAAGTATCATCTCCTTCACCAACATCCTTATTATCGGTGCGATTTTTAATTTTACCATCTTTTGTGTAATATTCAGAATGAGTACCAATTGAATAATGTTCAGTTTCGTCACCATCCTTAACAGTACGTTTTATAATTTTACCATCTTCTGTATAATAATATTCGGTACGAGTATGTTTGTTAATTTCCCCATTTTCAATATAATATTCGGTGTAAGTATCATCTCCTTCACCATCATCAGTGTGCTTTTTAATTCTACCATTTTCCGTAAAATACTTGGTGTGGGTACCGATAGAAAAATATTCAGGTTCACCAACACCTTCACTCCTACTATGAACTACAAAACCACCAACGCTACTCGTTGAATATTCTGTGGTTTCAAAGGTGTACTTAGTTTCGGTTTCACCTTCACCAGGTTGTGAAATAGTCCTATAACCGGTGACATTTTCTCCACCATCACCACCAACTCCACCAACTTCACCTATTGTAAAAGATGTATGCTCTATTCCACCAGTTTCTGATATGATACGAGTGACAGTGCTAGTTGCAGTACTTTCTTCCGTTCTGCCCCCTACTGCAGTACTTTTTAGTTCTTCTTGTTCTCGACTCGCTTTGCCAAAATCTCCTATATCACCGTTTTGAGATTTATGATCATGATCAACGTCATGATAACTAGCAACTCCTACGATTCCTGCCATTTTTCCTACACCTTCAATATCATCATTTTTACTATTAGTGGGAATGTGAGACGTGACCTGTTCTTTTTCTGAGGACACTATATTCATTTCGGATGATTGAGGCTCAACAGATCTACCAACATCATCAAACTCGGTTACTCCTCCAGTTGGACGATCAGTGGTAGTATCAGTTATAGGTGCCGCTTCATTTCTTGATCCGCCCTTTTCACCTTCTTCCAAACTACTTGTATCGCTACCTAAGTCATCATCCTTTTCTAATGTACTTGTCATAGGTTTATCAGGCTTATAAATATATATTAAATAAATAGACGAAATTATTTTAAATAAGAGTACTATGCATGCTGATGACAATGCCAATATAGGTATAATTGCTGGTTTGGCTGTATATCTTTGATATAATGAATAAATTATTAGTTGCGGTAGATCTTCAATTAATACTATAATCATAGCATATTTCGAAATTTCTTTTAATCCTGGTTCCGTGAATCTCGCATTTAATAATTCTTTGCCACCACATTTTGATGATGCAAAATTCAATGCTTCCAAATCTATACTTGACAAGAATGTGAAACCTAATGCACTTTTTGAATACCTTTTCCACCACTTTGTAAATGAGGACGATTCCTTTAATTGTTTACTTATAATAATTAACGCAATTATCGAATTAAATAATAATGGTATTATTAAAAAGACGTAACTATCAAGGGAAAAAGGTAACGAGCGCATTAGAATATACATATCTACGGTTACACAAAAACAATTGTGAAATAAATTAATTATTAAACCAACCAGCAGATATTGAACCAAATTCGATCTCGTCCGTGTTCTGCTAATACTATAATATCCAAAAAGAAATCTATTATAACAAGTGGGAAAAAGAAAATTGCCAAGAAATTCCTTCCTTTCTTGTACTTTCTCATTGCAAAGATCCAAAATATTGATAAAATCAATAATCCTAATACAACTCCCAATAATATCCATCTATAATTCCTCCATAAATTAGCTATTAAATATAAAATATGTTATCATTATAATGAAGAACTAAAGTACTCTTTTTTTTAAAAAAAAAAAAAATGAAAATGAAAAAATTTTCTTACGAGTTTGTTCGGCTCCATATAGGGAATCTAAATCGTTTGTATGTTCTTCTCTTGATATAGACGAAATATTTTTTAAGAGAATCGCGTCATTCAAAGCCTTTATTAAACTATACGGTATAAGTTCATTTGGTGCTTTGGATTCTTTAATATCTACGCGCAATAAGATTTGATCTGGTAAGGTTTGATTATACTGATATCTATCACTTGGTATAGAAATACGACCGGGATCACATGCAAGCACTTTTGTAATTTCAGTAGACATATCATTAACATATTTCTCTTTATCAGCTTTATTTGATTTTATAAATTTTTCAGTTCCTTTTGCTGTCAATAGAACGGTCGCTTTCTTGTCACCTATTCGAAAATCAATCAATTAATCAATCAATCAACGTTCTAATATTTTAAAGTTGTGATAATTTACCTAGATTTTTTTCGGATGTTTCAACATTATCTGAAACTGAAATTTTGAAAATTCAAGTTAGTCCATATGATCAAAATACGGTTAAATCCAACGCTTGAATACTAAATTACTTACGCGTAGTAACTATCCAAGCACCTTGTCTAATACCAACAAGATTTTGTCCACTAGCTTTAACAGCTGCATTATCAACAATAATTTCATAAGAAGTATTTCCTTTATTAAAGGTAAAATTTGCTACTTTAACTAACATTTCATTTCCATTTATTGTAACATAATTTGGATCATTTGTTTGCACTATTTGTTTAAGTATAGGGTCATCACCATTTTCACTCGTTTGATAAAATGAAACGGTTCCAGTTGATGATTCAATAGTTGGTTTGTATGTGATTGCGACTTCTTTAAGATTTGTTGATACTTTTGCATATTTTTCTGGTACTGTACTTTCTACCGTTGATGAACCATATCCTCCTGGTCCACCAAATGGTCCTTGTCCATTTCTTCCTTCAACTAAAAAAACAAAGAGAATTATAAAAAAAAACTTTTTTTTTTTTAAAAAAAAAATATTATTGAAAGATTAATTTACTTGTTGTGTATGATTGAAGAGCGGTTGACAAAACACAAGTCCATTCATATGCTTGATTCGTATCAGCAATAGCCCAAACGGTATTATCGGTTTTTACACCAAATTCCGAACTATAAGTATTAGTAGTAGGTAATCCCCAAATTTTACCAAAAGTACCATTATTACTATAAGCGAATCCTTGTATATTATTATCTTGTGTAGTAGCGACAATACAAAATCCACCATAATATAGTGTTTCGATATCAATCACCTCACTATCGGCAGGTATTTGTTCCACTACAAATTCAAATGTATTCAATATAGCTCCTGATGATACGAAATCTATATCTAGGAATTTTCTCCCTGCAGGTGTGATATAATGTATTATACAACTATAACCGTACATTTGATATGCTATATTACATCTCTTTATTTCTAATGCCGTAACTGTTTCTGTTGTTTGTGAATAAAGCTCATATGGTCCCTTATGTTCATTACTATCTATTGGTATAAAATACACTGATATAGTCCATGGCGGCATAAATGCTTCTTCCAATTTACTATTATAATCTCCTACTACTATCGAATACCCTCCATCTTCGGTTCCAAATATATGTGTTAAATTGGAGGAAAATTTTGTTATATTCCTTATCACTCCGCTGTTCTTTTCTAATACCTTATTATTTTCGATATTTCTGTACGTTGAGAGAAGAGAGAAAAAAAAAAGAAAAAAAAAATGTTAAATGAAGCGCTTCGCGTAAGATTGACTGATGATAATGTTTTGCTTACGGTGCCGTATAGGTTGTCCAAATGATCGTTTCCGTTTCTTGTTTATAACAGGCATATAAGAATCCACCATTGTCATTATCGTCATACATACTCTTGACAATTCTACTGTCCGTACATACATCCTTAAATTGCATTTCACTACCAAACAAAAATAAATTAATTAAAACTTAACCTGAAAAAAAAAAAAAAAAAAAACATTGCTCGCAATCTTTGACTTACTCTGTTGTTTCACCTTCCCAATTTACAACTTTACCACAAATCGAACCGTTACAAGAATATGTAATAAGAATATATTCTCCTGATATTGCATAAATTACTATACTATCTGATACCACGTCAGTTTCATCGACTGGTGTTCCAGGTCCTCCGCCTCCAGGTGTTTTTCCATCACCAGGAGCGGTAGGGGTTTTTGAGGTACCATCACCTCCTCCGGGTGCGTTTGGCGTACCACCTCCACCTCCTCCTGGAGCATTTGGCGTTCCTCCACCACCTCCGGGTGCGTTTGGCGTACCACCACCTCCTCCGGGTGCATTTGGCGTTCCTCCACCGCCACCTCCGGGTGCGTTTGGCGTTCCTCCACCCCCGCCTGGTGCGTTTGGCGTTCCTCCACCACCTCCTGGTGCGTTTGGCGTTCCTCCACCACCTCCTGGTGCGTTTGGCGTTCCTCCACCTCCTGGTGTGTTTGGCGTTCCTCCACCACCTCCTGGTGTGTTTGGCGTTCCTCCACCACCTCCTGGTGTGTTTGGCGTTCCTCCACCACCTCCTGGTGTATTTGGCGTTCCTCCACCCCCTCCTGGTGCGTTTGGCGTACCGCCACCTCCTCCGGGTGCATTTGGAGTTCCTCCACCGCCACCTCCTGGTGCGTTTGGCGTACCACCACCACCTCCGGGTGCATTTGGAGTTTTTCCTCCGCCACCTGGTTCATTTGGCATTTTTCCACATTTTGGATCAGGATCACCATATTTACAATCCGAAGGTTTGTGCTTTTTACATTTCTTTTTTTTATTTGTATTTTTATGTGAGTCGTAGTCATCATCATCATCATAATTTTCACAATCTTTGTTTTTATGATGTTTTTTATGAAATGAAACACCAACAGGACTACCCCTACAAAAACTTTCTTGAGGTAGACCAGTAAAATCCAAGTTCCTAACGCTACCATCTTGTTTTAGTAATCTTAAGTAAACTGTTTCTTCATTACATCCTTCGAAATATGGACTTTTTTTAGCTAAACGAAAACAGATAGCGGAATTGGTAATATATGAATCAGCTTGAACGATCTTTAAACCCGATTCACTTTCTGGATGTGTTACATACGTTACTTCGGGAGATTGTGAATTTGTTACGTTTAAAATAAAAAATAAAAGAAAAACCGTTTTTAATGAAAATATCGGGGAACCTCTCACTTTATAATGATACATCAGCATCGATTAATCATGAAACCCTTGATTATTGAATTTGAACCGCTTCAAAGCGGAAGGTGGATTTTTTTTTTTTTTTTTTTTTTGGAAAAACTTTTTTTTAAAAAAAATGACTTTTTTATAATAGATTTTAATTATTTACAACTAAATCTGATTTTTCTTTTTTTTTTTTTTCTGGAGTACCCCAAGAAAAGGTATATGTATTATTTCAAAGTAAATGGGGGTAATTTTCGAAACGAAAAAAAACAAGTAATTTGATGGAATTTTTTTTTTTTTATGATAAATTTCTAGTTTATATATAATGAAATAATGAAATGATATTATCTTACATAAATAAATGATTATAATATATATCGTATTATGGCGCTCTTCTAGTTTGACCTAAAAAGAAAAATGGGGGTACAATTACGTGGGTACGATTTGTTTTTTTTTTCATCTCAAAATAGGATTTTTGTTTTGTTTTTGGAATGTTTTGAATTCGTGTTATAAATAAATAAAGAAAGAAAAAAATCGAAACAAAAAAAAAAGTCTATTTAAAAACCTGTAAAAGGATTATCATTTTGCATTTTCCGATAAATTTCGTATGATAAATAAAAAAAACGTGGCTTTATTGAAAAAAATATTGATTTATATAATGAAATGGATCCTTTTATTAACAGTTCTTATTTAATAATGATGGTATTTAAATTTTCTTCCGTCATATCTCATGTTTGTTTTTTTTAAAAAAAAAAAGTTTTGGTTATATCAAGTTTTGATTCAGGTTTAAAGTTAAACATTTAGGAAGTTAATACAAAAATGTCATTTAACAAAATTATTTTATGACAAAGCAAGCATTGTCTTTTGTTCGGGGAAAACCTTTTAATTAAAACGAATTTTATTATATTTTTAAGCCACTATCATAATTTTTTTTTTTTTTTTTGAAATACCCGAATCACATGATAATTTCCCTTCTCCTTGTTTGAAACTTAAAAAAACATCTAAACCTAAACTGAAAAATAAACGTACTGTATTAGTTGATGCTAAATGAACTCAACTATTATGGGTTAATTATTTCGAAAAACTTTATGATTCCCTAATAGGAACTAACCAAATGATTCCAAATATGATTCTTAGAAATATATATATAAACCATGCATGCTTTGTCTTTGGAAGTCAAACTCTGCTCTAGACTTGCATTCAAATGATGGCATTGTCTGATTGAGTTTATTATTGTGATTGATTCAGATCTCTTTTTTTTTTTTTTTTTTTTTGATGAAACATAAATATATCAGCCATTATGCTATCTTGTCTTTAGTTTCAACTTCTTTCGCATGCAAAAGAGTTTTCAATGAAGCCTAGCATACTGTGTAATACTGTGTAATATATATTCTTTAATCCAAAAATATATTAGTAATGATATTATAGAAAATATTTTTTCATAGAAACAACCATATATAGGAATAACCAAAAAATAAATCGACCGAGTTTTATTCTGGGAACGCATCATTTTTTTAATAAACATCCCCTGCATTTTTTAGTTTCATACAAAGAAATTGCAACGTTACATAAATAGTAAATGTGAATCTATGAATATAAAAAACCTACCGAATAAATTTATTTTAGCATCACTTCAAAAAAAGAAAAAATTTAATAATAACCCCAAACCATGATCATTGTAGTTAGGAATATGATCACCTTAATTTTTAATGGAGTTCCTTCGGAAATTGCTGAGGCGCGCGACAATTCTGTGTCGCCCAAATGACTTTGATGACTTTCGCATTTATAATTGACGTTAATTGCATTTGCATTTACATTTACATTGTCACCAACTCGTTGAGGAAAAAATATTATATTAAAATTTTTTCTTCCTTTATTTTCCTCTTTTTTTTTTTTTTTTTCTCGTGAGATTAATGCTTTGATCGATCGGATGATAATTTTTACTTTGCTTACTTAGCCAATTGTAGATTTCCGAAATTATTGATAATTTATACGTTTAACACAGCCGGCACAGCCTTCATTAACCGATTGATCAGAGAATCTAATAATTTACTTACGATAAATAAATGTGTTTTTATGATATCACTTAATTAATTAATAAATTAATATAAATAAATATTAAGAATTTATCTTTGATCTGTGTAGTAAATAAGATAAAATTTCATATCAAATAAATATTGGTGCATGAAGGTTCGCGCAACACGTGAGTTATATAATTAAAGTTTGTATTTACGCATATGGTAATACAAGATGTTTGGCGTAGCAAAAAAAAAAAACTCTTATGCCGAACGAATCAGTGTTATAATTTATAAATGCTGGCTAAATGAGTGTGTTTATTTTTTAAATGTTAGATGTGGAAATTTTTCCAGAAAATCATTCTATTTCTAATCGAACTATTTTTAGTAGCATTATAAAATTGGAAATCTTCTTTTAAAGGAAAGTTTCGTTGTGTTGTGAAATTTTTCTTTGACAAAATCATCTAAAAAAATAAATAAATAAATAAAAATTAAAACACTTCCATTTAATATGTTCTTTAATGTATTAATTATCAAATAAAAATAAAAAAAGTATTTCTAACAATAACATTGGAGGCTTAAACATTACACACGTATGATTCCTTGTGATTTGACTATGAAATGTCTGTATTCGGATTTTTTTTTTTTACGATTTGGTAATTAGATTTAAAATACGCGAAAAAAAAAAAATTTTTTTTTAAATTCCGCGTTTATGTGACCGCTTATATTGATCATGTGCAACAGAATGAATACTGTATAATAAAATCCTTTCATCATGGTATTCAAACCAAAATTAATGGACTTTGAGAATTATATTTTTTCCCTTTATTATGTAACTAGTAAGATTTTACAAAGGTTAAATAATAATTTAATAAGCAATTGGTCAATTGTGTATTATACTTCCGAACTTAACACATATTCTTAATTCGATTATGTAGTTAGAAGAAAAATCTTTTCAAAGCCTTCATTAAAAATTTCATAAAAAGTTTTACATTTTTGATGATATATTCTTAGATTGATGACGTATCGATTTTATGTATTTCATTGACTCTTTAGAATACAATTGCATTAAAGAAACCTGATTCGATCTTTATGATTAAGGATGATTTCAGATATTCTTAATTTGATGTGTGTGCTGGCAGTGGAGGGGAAGATTAAGAACTAGTTCTTAATCTTCCCCTCCACACGAAATCCGAGAAATTAGTATACATTAAAGATTATCAATAATTGTTATTGCGGTGTTAAATTCGAAATTTTTTAATAATTTTAACGGTTCTGTAAGAATTTAATAACGAAATTTTTTGATGTAATAAATCTTAATCCCGCTCGAAATTAGTGTCAATTTGCTATATAAATGTTAATGAAGCACTTATTTGAATTTGTAAATTATTTTAAACATCATTTATAAATTTCTTCAATCCCAAAAACTTTCTATTTCTTATCTTTATAATTTGAATTCACACGAAAAGTTCTAAAATATAATGATTTTCTATTTAGAATTTTTTCTATTTGTTTGTTCCCTTACAAACTAATATCATTAATTCATTTAAAAATTTTTGTATTTATTTATCATGTTTAATAAAGTTTAGATTATTTGAAGTTATTTTAAGGATTTCAATATCATTTATTAACAATCTTTTTGAAATTGATTCTTAAAGGTAATTTTAGAAAAAATAATTAAATTTTTCTATTATACTTTCTAGATCATTTGAAATTATTTAAGAATATTTAAGTTCTTTTGACTAATAATGCTTTTTTAAATAACATTTTAAAGGTAATATTTAAAGAATGTTTATTAACATTATTTTTAATATCATTTTAAAAATATTTTAAAATCATTAATAATAATAGAAATAATGTTTAAAAAAGGATCATATATCTTTATGAATTTTTTTTTACAGTAGCAGTCATAAGTATCTGACTGCCTCTAACTCTGGCTACAAGTAAATAAATTCAAAATTTTTTTATTTAAAAATACATAACTAACTAACTAAAATTAATACATTGTGTAATCATCATCTGACTCTATAAGTGCAGTTGTATGCCTTTTTATGCTAGCTACCAAATTTACAATAAATACAGGTGATAATCAATTCCATTTCTTTGTAAGTTCTCCTTTAACCTGCTAATTGATCAAATTTTTTTGTATATTATTCGATTAATACTTTAGATTATTATCTTCTTATAAGATCCAATCTATGTTATCTTTACCAAAAAGTTTAAAGGTAGAAATCAGAAGATTCTGCTCATAAATAGTATATATAAATTTAGCATTAAGGTTCTTTTGAAAGTAAAATAACTTATCAAATCCAGAAGAAGAAAAACATCACCAAACATGAACTTTTGGTAGATGCTTAACAGAACGAAATACTTTTTTTCTACCAAGAAATTGTCAAACTTTTTTTTGATATATATAATTAAAATATATTCTTATCTGTAAAAATAACCTAATTCTAATTAAAATTCTTATGTTTTTTTGCCAATTATAACCTTTTCTTTTAATGATCTTCTTTAAGTAAAGGTTTAAAATTTTCATTACTAAACTTTTCTTCAGACTTATAAAGATGACGCCTTACTGTTTCATACTAAGCTTAACACCTTTTTCTTTCATTTTTTCTTGTATTTAAATGGATGTTATATTATTTTTTTTTCTGCTATCTTTACAATTTTATCATCTTGCTTTGCGATTATTACACAAAGTTGACCCAGTCTTTCTGAAGTACTTAAGTCCTGATTTTTATAGTATCTTTTAATCTAATAAATAGCTGTAGATTTACTATAATATACCTGTTTAGCAATACTAAAATTAAACTTTAGACTAGCTGAGTATTCACGTAAAAAGATAATTTTATATTATTTTTTCTAAAGAAAACTCCATTTTTCAAGTGAAAGTTTAATGATCATCTAAATTTTTTATATCATTGACACTTATAAATTTAAAAGTGATTATATATTATGTTACATTATAATCCTGAAAAATTTAAGGGATAGTTATATAATAATTTTAGATGATTTCAGATGGTCAGATATTTATGATTGCTACTGTATTATAAAATTCTTATAAATTATTATAATTTTAATATTTGATAAAAAATAAATTGCAATTTAATTCTTAATATAATACTTAAATAATAAATAAATTATAATTTTTTTTATTAAATTTATATTTATTTATTTTTTAAAGTTTAGATTTAAAATTGCTTATAAAACATTATAAAAAAATTATAATATTTTAATATCTAGTGATTATAAAAAAATAAATAAAAGTTTATTAAATTTGATATATTAAGATGTATCTAATAATAGTATTTTTAATTTTTAAAATTAGTAATTATTATATATATCAATTTTTTAATTTTTTAATTTTTTAAAATAATTATTATCTAATAATTACAAAAAAAAATAAAATTTAGTTTGTTAGATTTATCTTAATAAAACCTAATAAATTATTATATTTTTTATATTTCTAAGATCAATAGATAGTAAGATATATAAGTTTAAAATTTTAATTTTTTCATAATTATTTATCATATATTTATCTTTAAATATCACTAATAAATTACATTTTTTTTTGAATTTTTATTTAATAAATATTATAAAATTTATTATAAATATATTAATTTTAAATAAGTTATTTTAAAAATATTTAAAACTGTTATAAATAATTTTAATTATTAAATAAAATTGTAGGCAAATTTGCCTGCAATACATTTAAATAAATAATATTTAATAATAAAAATATAATTATAAATTCATATAAAAATATAATAAAAAATAAATAAATAATAAAGAAATTTCAATTATTAAAAATTTTACTCAAACTAAAGTAAAAAATAATAAATTATACTAAAATTTGTTTTATTTTTCATTATGTATTGTGAACGGATAAACATGACACAGTTTATGTGATGCAAAAAGATGATCAATTTATATAGATGACATATCAGACATAATCGACATAAATGACATATTAGGCATAACAGATATATGAGACATAACTGACATATTAGACATATCAGACATATGTGACATAACTGACATATTAGATATAGCTGACATATTAGATTTATTAGTTATATCTTTCTATGTAATATATTTTATATAAATAAGTAACTTATTAGTTCATGTAGAAAGGGGGGAGAAGATAATTTGAGTAATTTTAGCAGTGAGTGAGGTATTATTAGCTGACGTAAATAACTAATACTAAAGGTCTATTGATGTAAATAACTAATCTAGAAGATAGTATAATAGAGACAACCAGGCTTATCACGTTACATTACAGTTTAGAGACAATTAGGCCTACTATGTTACATTACAGTTTAGAGGCAACTGGCCTATTATGTTACATTCTAGTTTTAGTATTTCGTTTCTTTCTTTTCTTCAATTTCTATTATTTTATTCGTGAATAAACACATTATTTTATGAATATAAATCACTGGCAATCTGTTGAATTACTACTCGTTGTAATAGTTTAAACACTTTTGATAATTAGTCTGAAATAAAACTTGTAAACTGTTGAAAGATTACTGCTCAATTAAAAAGAATAAACTGCTTAAATACCTCGTCTAACAGTCATAGTTCGCAAGAATTATACGTTATAATATTTTTTTATAAATTATTATTTTTTCTATTTTTAAATAAATTCTAATATATATTATTTTTTATATAAAGTAATTTTTGAAATATATTATGTAATTCTTATATCTTTTAGATTATTTAGCAGATAATTTACTTGTAAACTTAAAAAAAAGTATTAATTTTTAATATATATAAAATATTAATTTTAGTAATATAATTACTAAATAACAGGAACTATTTGTAAGTTCAAAACATTAAAAATATAAACCATTTTAATTTATATGATAAAGTAATTTATAAAAATAATTAATCTTAGATTTTGAATTTAAGTTATTATTCTAGACTTATATATAAATAAATTTTTTAAAATATTTATCATGTGATATGTATAGTTGTATTTTAAAATAAAGCTTAATACTCAATTTATAATAGATCAGTAATAAAATAATGTGTATTAATAAATAATGACTCAAATCATATTAGAATAATACAATTTTAAAATTAAATTTTAAAAAATAGAGTTTATTATTTATCACTACTAGTAATCAATACTAGTGTTACAAATTTTCTTTTTAGATGTTTACTGTATATAACTAAATTTTTGTTAAAATCAAAATTATTTTTTAGATTTGTGTAATGTTACTTAACATTTTAAAAAGGCATTTTAACTAAAATTATAAATTTAACTATAATTATAGATGTAATAAATAACATGTAACAAATATGATTTTATACTTAAAAAAATTCTAAGTTTTCAAAAATATATAGTAAAAATAAAATATGAAAGTTATGACATAGGATAACAAATTATTTATATAAAAAAATCATATGATATTAGTGTTGAATACTAATAGTGGTATATAGTATTTTTCTTAAAAATTTATTATAATCTTTTTTAAAAACTCTTTAAAATTCATATATTTATAAACTAATTGAATTACTTTACTATAAAATTATAATAATTAAAATTATTTTTTTATAATAAATTTTATAATATTATATTATGATTAATATTGTTAAAAAAAAATTGTTTTAATAAGATTATCAAAAATTAATAATATAATATTTTAAAAAATTTTAAATAAAATATATTTATTAAAGATTGAATTAGTTAAAAATTTTATATTTAATTAATTATTTATTTATAAATTTAAATAAAATTAATTAACTGACAATCAAAATTATATAAAAATTTTATAAATTTTTGATCTACTTCTTTTACTAATTAAAAATAAAATATAATTAAAAGAAACTATAAAAATATTATAAATTTTATTAATAAATTAAAATTAATAAACTTATTTGATTTATAATAATTTATATAATTTTGTATTATTATTTTATTATTTGAAATTTTTGAATATTTAAATCATTAAATTACAGTTAAGAAATTATAATTTTATTTAATAAAATTATTTATTTAATATTATTAGTTTAATAAGATTATACTTATAAGTTATTATACTTTATAACAATTAATATTAAAATTATTATTTATTATATTAGATTTATTTGACAAATTTTTTACAAGAATAAAAAACTATTATCTACAAAATTATTTTTTTTACCTATTCTAATACTTATAATTTACTCTTGTTTATAATATATAATGATGATTAGTCAAATTTTAATTATTATATAAGAAGTTTACTAAAAAAATCAATTTAAGAATTTTTTTTACTAAAATTAAAATCTTATTACATTTAATCTAATAACATCAAAAATTAAAATGCAATAAAGATCAAAATTTTATTAAAAAATTTTTAGAGCCTAATTTTTTATATAACTAAATCTAACTGATTATCATTATATATTAAGTAAAGAAACTTTTTGATTAAATTTTCAAAGAAATATAAAAAAATCTAAAAAAATAAAATAATACTTTTAAAAAATTTATTTGCAATAAATTTTACTACTAATTTAAAGAAATACTAAGCAATAATAATATCAATAAAAATACAAAATCTATTTTAAAAAAAAGATAAATAATAACAAATAGAAAATATAACCTTTCAGGTTATTAATAATCAATTTTATATTGGATTATAAACAAATTTTTTTCTAATAAAATCTATTAATTTTAAATAAATTCATAAAAAATAAGAAATAAATATAATATTTTTAATAGTAAAATATTTTCTAATAAATTTCTTAAATCATTATCTGAAAATTGCTTAGATATTATTTATTCATGTAACTATAATAATAATATATTATCATGTAATTTTATAATATTTTCTTAAATATATGATATAAAAAAGTTTATTTTATTATTTATACATTAATTTTTAATTTATTTATCATTCTTTTTTTTTTATTTATATTAAATTTATTCAAAATAATAATATTTTTTTTATTATAAGCTTTAATAATATATTAATAATTTATTTTTTTAAGCAAATTTTATTTATGAAAATCTATTTAATAAACTTATTATTAATAATTATAGTATAAATTATCAATTATTTTATATTAACATATATATTTATACTATATTATACTAAATTTTAAATTAATTATTATATATACTAACTATATTAAACTGTATTAAACTATATTAACTGTATAATTTTCTAACCCTGAACATAGTTTTAAGTATTAGAAAATTTAATCTGATATAAAATATCAAGATAAAACTAAATATATATATATATAATAAGACTATTTAACATATTATTATTATAGTTTCATTAAATAGAATAAGATTTTAATTTATGTAATATTTTATTTTATTTAGCTATATTTAAATCATTAAATTACATATTTTTAATTAAATTTTATCAGATAAGAGGTTTAATTATGTATTTTAAGCCTAAATTTGATAGATTCTATTTTAATATATAATGTTAATTTATTAAATAATATGAAAATTTTGTATTATAATAATTTACAATCCCAGCAAACATTTAGCCAAAAACCATAATATTTTAAATATTTTATAATCAGATAAATATCCTTATTCAGTTATGAGGATTTTGTGTAAATAATAGTTCATTTTATTGTTGTTGTTTTTCCAGATTGAAAATGTTGACATCAAATTTTGCATTTGAAGACAATGAATAAAATTAAAAAAAAATTCTCCAGGCACTTTCAAAATTTTTGTTTCAATATTGCTTTGCTTTTGATACCAAACGATATATTTAAATAGAGTTCGATACTTACTGTAATAAATGTCATCAAAGATTTCAAAGATTTGACAAGAAACGAAAACGATTTGTGAAAATGTATTATAGTAACTTGAATATTATTAATAATTAATTTTTGAGTGAAGTAATTATTGAACCTTTTGGAAGATACATCGTCAGATATCAAATAATATTTTAATATATATACTATATAAAGTATTTTTTATAATAAAGTTTTATTTTATATTATTAAAGAAAGCCTTTTGTTAATGAAATAAATCATAAAATGCATTTACATATTTATTTCATTGCAGATAAATGATAAAGATTTATTTATAACCTAATACCCTTATTAAAACCGCGCAAGCAAAAGATGACAAAAATCTCTTGAAGATAATCACGATGGTAGATAGAAAAAATTCGAGCAAGTAAAAAATTGTGAAAGTTGTTTATTTTATTTCTTCTAATTTTCATTATTATTATTTCAAAAATAAAATGTTTATCTAGTTCATTTGATCGTAGTGATTGTCATTTATGAAAAATCGGTACCTCGAAGAAATTGAATCGAAATGACAAGATGACTGTTCCTCAGTTCACCTTTTACCAGTATATTTTAATTATATCTTTTATAAAAAGAATGAATTTAAATTAAATACGAGTTTATTAGTATAGAGGATAGCTTCGAAAAAAGATGAAGAAAACTTCATGTCGTAATAATTAGTTTGGATGATTCTCTGAATGAGAAATATAAAATTGAGAAATTCATTATTATAAAATATTGTTCAATTAAAATAGATTGCATACGTCATCACATTTAAACTTCAATTCCTGCTCTTTCCTTTAATAAGGCTCTAACCAATTTTTCTTCAGTCAGCTCTTCTTCTTGAATTACTTCTAATTCTGCACTGGTCCTTAAACACCCTTTAATTAATTCAATACCTTCACCTTCATTATGTTCATCTAACCATCTAGAATATTCTAATTCAGTCCATCCATAAATCTTGTGCGGTAATTGTAATGTATTCAATGGTGAACGAACGATGATATGATGGATTAAGATTAATAGTGGAAGTGATGCTGTGTGATGTGCTGCTGTTAATTGAGAATTGTCCAAGAATAATAATTGTCTAAAATCGAGCAAGATTAGTTCAATGGTCCGGTTAAAACTCGAATAAATTTAATTTGCAACTAACCTAAATGCTTTCAATGCTTTATATTCTTCCTCTAAATCTGCCAAGGTCAATCCATTATCAATAAGTAATTGATTCAAAGAATATTCCAATTGTGACATATCACCTATTAACTTCAATTTTCCCGTTTCACTTAACGGTCGAACCATACTAGCATGAAGTAACCAAAAACTAAGTATTCTCTTCCCCATTCCCTTAATCCTATTAACACAAACAAACAAACAAAAATAAATAAATATATATATACATTAAAAAATTCCAGTTTTTTTAAGAATTTACCATTCTTTACTTTCTAATCCACAAGAAATTCTTGAGAAATATTGGCTTTGAATATGTTTAACCTTATTTGAAAGTTCAATCATATATGCACTACATTGTCCTTCAGATTGTTGTCCAAGCATAAAACCCTTTGACACTTGTTGTCTAAATATATAATTAAAGAGAGAATGTCATCAATTACAGTAAAATACAAAATAAATACAAATACAGTATTATTTTAACCTTGAAAAATCTTCGCGATGAATTTTGAGTAAAGTATTTTCAAGCTCTTTCTTAATATGCTGTATCAATGGATCAATTATATCAAGCATAACTTCCCTTGTATGCTAATAAAAAAAAAAAAAATTTTTTGAATAACTTTTTTTTAAAAAAAAAAAAAATATTATCTATTGTTATTTATAAAGATTAAATTTTACCCCAACAGCATCAAATATTATTTCAGTAACTCCATCGGGATACTCTTCTAACACCTTCCAAACGGATTGATGTAATTGATATAAAGTTGTAACAAGTTCAAAATTTACATTTTGTGAAGCGGTTGTTGGACCAGTTCCAGATATTTGATATGCTGTTGGATCAACTGCGGCCTAATATTAAAATCACTGCTTTTAGTCATTTCCATAGGAGTTTATAAAACGATTTTACAAAGGAATTATACCATAGATTCGGACTTGACGCAATATAAATTCAAAGCTTTGACAACATTCTTCGCTACAGATCGTAGCAAGTTTAAATCAACTTTGGCAATTTCCAATTCACTAGAAAAAAACTAAATTAAAACTAGGGAAAAATTACACCTCCGTATTGACGGATAAAAAATTTACCTAGAAATTACTCGTATGAAATTTGTAACATCACTTTTAATCGGAGGAGCACGAGATAATCCAGTAGGAAATGCCGTGTTAATTGGATCGAACATTCTCGTTACTGAACGAGCCAAATAACCTGCTTCGAAACTCGATATACTATGAAGCATAACTATGGTTTCTTGACTATTTAAATTAGGCGAATTTCTACTTAGACTTAATTTTTCAAGAATTTAAGACTCTTCCTTTTACATGAAGGGATGGTTCACCTTTGAAAGTCGCCATCTAACTTTAAATCACCACGTTTTTCAAGTTTCACAAACAAGTCATAGAATAACTTTAGTAACTTTGGATATCCACTGACGAGTGTTTGTTGTAGAAAAGTCGACCCTTTGAATAAACATTAAATATCTATCAGATTCAAATCACAATTCGATAATTAATAAATTATAAATACCCTTGGTGGCTTCTTTTAATTCTTTTTCGAAATTTAAAGAAAGAACTTTCCAAAAATGTTGTACCAACCCTCCATCTAAGATCTAAAGGAACAAATTCAAAAAGTCAATTCGAAAAGAAATCAATCTATAAAATTTAATTAATATAGAAATATTAAACCTTGGAAACTTCATCTAAATACGTATTATGAGACATCACATCTCTTTCACTAGCAAGCACGCGTTCTAACGTACAAATCTAAAAAAAAAAAAAAATCGTTTCTTTATTAAGTCTGGACATCAATTCAGAAGGAACAATAATATATATAGATAAAGACACGAAAGTCACGGGAGAAAAAGGAGCAAAAATAACCTTACTACAGTTTTCGTAAATATCATCCATCAATACTTCCATTCGTTTCCACAATGCTGTAGCCAATAACGCCGTTGTTCCAGTACTTGGTTCTGATCCTAACCGGCGAATTCCTTTTAATGGAACAACACCAGAATCTAAAAACAAATAAACATTACATGATTTACTTTAATTCTAAGCCGATAATAAACAGATCTTTAAAATACCTTTAACTTCTTTTTGCAATGACACGAAGTCAACAGTATATTTCATCTGATTCAATAATTTTCCAGAAATATCGTCGACATATTTGGAAACGCGCTCTCCCATTCCATGAAGGTTATGAAATATTTGAAGACCAATAGAGATATCTGTTCCATTCTAAAAAAAATATATATATATAGTATAAATTATCTAACACCCGACTATCCCATCGGTAATAATTTGTCCAAGAAGTCATAAAAAGGACGAGTAATAGGCTAGAAAATAATATTCTAATCAAATGTTGCTAAAACTCCGGTTGCCCAATGAAATTCAATTTTCAAGACATTTTTTTTTGTTTTATGAGTAAAAAATTTTTACCTGATTAATTATTCCTTCATTTAACAATCGTTGAGCTTCTCCGGTGATTTTATTTTTGGCCTGTAAAATTACCGGTAATTGAGCTTGCACAAGTTCAATCCCATTCAAATCGACATCTTGCGAAAGAGCCTCTTGATAAAAAATATTGTAAACAAGCCTTTATTAGTTGAAAATAACGACAAATAAAAAAAAATAAAATAAAGGATTTGTAATTTACACCTAATTCACCAAGGTTCGAAGCAGCTTTAATATATTCAATTCCTTTTTCACCTTCGTTATCAATATCTGTTAATTGACCTTCTAAACATCTCGCTAGATAAAAGAATCTTTCGACATGACGTAATAACTCTGATGCGGCTTGTAATCTTTCCAATTGCACAGAGTAATTCTTTATCTGCGCGTAAGGTGTATATATCTTTGTTTTCAATCTATGTAAATGTAAAGATCAGATGAATATTGTTATACTGAACCTTTTACATTAAAACTTTACATCGAACCATCGATTACCTATCTAATGATAAGTTGAGTGATTGAATTCCATCTTTAACAGTATTCAACACAACTTCTAATTCCCTTACTCCAGAGGCTTGTGATATCAAATCCTCAAAATGGGATGTAACCTATTATTAAAGTTTAAATAGAAAATGTCAATTAATGATAAGTAAAGATGAAAGATCGATTTAAATGAAAAACAACGGACCTGGTCATGTAATTGTTTATTCAAATTATCTATACTAAATGACAATTTTGCCAGTGATATTGTAATATCATTGTCACCGTCCGAGGTCGCATTAATGGTGGAATTTGCATATTCTTTTGGGTCAAAACTATTCGTTAAGAAAGCTTTGTAATCTGTTTATATTCAACAAACATTTACGAAATTAAAAATTGATTAAAGATTATTATTCGACAGATAGAAAAATTATGCACCGATATATAAGTCGGGTTCTGGTAAGTTATCCGTCATTGTTAATATCTGAAAATAAATTTTCCGCACTATTTATGATTCTTAAAATGTCACGTGATGCATTTAACTTATTGCTAAAATTGGGAATTGCTTATTTCGTTTTAGACTTAACATTTACATTATGTGATTGACCAAAAGGGATTTATTAATTAATCAGAGTTCTTAAAATTTATTTATACAATTGTCTGGAAAAAACACATTATTATCTCTCATTAAATTATAAAGGGTTTTCCTCATTCTTTCATCGCAATTACGATTTTTGAGAGAAAGAACAATATGCTGGAATGTTTGTGCGGTAGGACGAAAGCCATGTTCTTGAAATTTGATAACAGCTTCAAGAGCGACGGTTGGATTTTGCATACGACACAGGGAATTAATTAAATCATTATATGAGATTATATCTAAAGGGATATGGTTATCAGCCATTTGATGAAACACAATTAAGGCTTCATTAAATTTCTCATTTCTTAATAAACAACTCATCAAGAAAGTGTACATATATCTTTTAATTTCTTTTGGTCTCATTTCGCTCAATTTCAAGTTGGAGGATAAGTTCGTATCATCAATATCTGAATGTTCCTTTTCATCATAAATACTATTCTCCGATACAACGACATCTTTGAATATGGCGTGCATTGCGTACCTCATACTCAAAAAAGCACCCATACCGATCCCAGCCATAGTCAACCCATTTATATCCTGCACGACCGTTGCAAGAGCGAATATAATACATTTAGCAACAAGAGCGCCGACTCCTAAATGCATGAACGTTTTCACCCAAACTCTTGTCCTCACCGAGAAAAATATTGAGTCAATTGAGGAGTCTATTGTATGAAAAGCCCGATCCAAATCTAATTTATTAGCGCACGCAAAGATCAATAATTTATAAGTGCTAACGTTCAATGTGACAAAAGTCTTCAACATTTCATTATATGCGGCGTATGCAAGGTCAGTTCTCTTTGCAATTCCACATACTAAAATATATGAGTTGTAGACATAAGTTGTCTTACAATTCTGATCCAACCTTTCAATCATTCCATTTGCAACTCTTATTACATCGTCCGTTGTATGTGTCTTTGATGGAACATCTATCCAATACTTTGACATGTCCTTACTTAATGAATTCACCGAAAAATTATTTAATGGACTCTTATTATGTTCTTGGATAATTAACCTTGAACAAGCTTTGAATGCTTCTCTGATTGTTTGTGGATGTGGCGTATGATGTTTGTAGAAAAGTCGATTCACGGCATTCTCAAGTTGTGTTATATTCTTGCAATATTTAAAAACTTTATTAAAACTTTCCGTTGTATAATGCTTTTTTTGTATAATGGAAAATGTAGACTCATCGAGTTTGGCGATGTTTTTTCGATCCTGAGAGAGTGTAAAAGCAAGACATCTTGCTTGAAATTTGATGAGCGATGTACGTGGAAGTTTACTACATATTATCCTACCATCTGCGATCAATAATAGCCTTGACATGATTTTATGAAAAAAAAAAATTACCGATTTTTGTTCACAGGTTAATCAAATATCGACGGGTTACACGGGAACCAAAAATTCAGGAAAAAAAAAATTTTCATTTTTAAATGCATCAGCCGGGAGTTGAACCCGGGCCACTCGCTTGGAAGGCGAGTATTCTACCGCTATACTACTGATGCTTATCATATATTAAGCGGTCGAATCTAAAATTGATCAACTACATTAAACTAATTAAATAATCTTTAGGAACTTTTTAATATAATGTTTTCTTTCACAAGTAACGATGGTAATGGTGTTACCTTATGATTCATCTTAGCATATGATCTCATATAAATTTAGACCTAAAAATAGCATGATAAACGATTTTCTGAATGAAAAAATCTTTTCCCGCTAATAGAAATTGACTTGGTTAAAATGACTTTTTTTAAAATTCTATTTCCGGTTTAAATTAATCTTAAAATTTTTATGGAACTTTCTTCCCTAACCTGAATCTATAAATAAAATATAGCCTGGACTCTCAATTCTTTTTTTAATGATGTAAAAAGGAAAATGTTTTTCCAAAGAAAGTTCGTTTATATTCCAATAAATGGTTCAAACGAAATTTAGAATAGATACATGCGTAAATGTTGTTATCATCTTCATATATATATATCTCTATAATTTAAAAATAAAAGGGATCAATATTCCGGTTTTTTTTTTCTTCTTGATCCTTGGTAAAAATAATTTTTCTGTTATTGCTTTCATATATCATTTTGCTCAGACATTTAAATTTTTATTTTTATTTTAATATTGATTTTTTTGATAAGTTACTAAAAGAAATGCCAACACGAAATGATGGCGTGGCGGTTTTTCGACACCATAATAATGATTTACAAGAACAATTTCATTCAATACCGCCACCAACTTATGAACAGTCAACAAATCCTCAATTTTTACCTTCATCCCCAAGTATAGAAGATTTATCAGCAGATCCTACATATCTAATTCAACAAGAAGAAAGTCTTAAATATTTTAAAACCGAAGGAAGAAATAATAATAATAATATAACTGGTAGCAATTCGACGCGTTTAATTAACAATGATAATAATAACGGACTCTCTTCACCTCCGACAACGCATTCATTATTAAACTCTCCAGTTCCTTCAGCTCCTCCGGCAGAATTGATTCTTGATGATGAATCATATTTTCTAGCTCTTCCTTCTCCCATAGCAAATCCGAATTTTCGTACATTTCCGAATTCAAATCCAAATTCTTCTTCATCATACCCCATAACAAATATTTCTCCTTATCAGCAACATCCTCAAGCGGTGACATTAAATACTAAGCAACAGCAACCTGCACCAACCGTAAATGAAAGTACGATATGTAAATTCTTAAAACCGTTAAAAGATAAAAGAAATTGGTTTGCGTTAATTTATTTGTTATTATGGGATTTGAATTTTATCCTTTTTAGTTTTATGTGGATAGTTTTCACTTTTTGTATTTCCATTTCCATGATGATTATTCCACCAATTGGTTACATATTATTAACTTGGTCAGTCTTGTCCTGGAGGTAAAAAATCGTTTCTTTTTTTATTTATAATGTATTTCAATTTGAATTTTATTTGTTAATTCAACTTTTACTCTAACAACAGAGCATTAGCCCATTTAGAATTTTTAGCATTTAATTTAGTTTTTACTTCCTCATTCTCCCCATCATTCGCGCCCATCCTTCCGCCTGCTCATATTCCACGTGAACCAGGTCAAGGTTATTTTGATTACCTAATTCAAATTTTAATTGACGGTTTTACCGTTAGATGCTTTGCTTATTTCGTATTCATTAAGCCATGGGTTTCCCTATTTGCAACATTATGTACCTGGATTTCTTTTATTATCGGTTTGAATTTCTTGGTCTTACCTATATTCATGCCAATTTATAGAAATATTATGACTTTTGAATTAAAATTGGGAAAGAGAGTACTAAATGTAAAGATTGATGATAAAGAAAGAGGAATTGAAGTGTAAATCATGTAGCACAAATACCATTAGATTTGTAAATATACATATAAATATAAATATAAAAATTATAATGGAAACGACGAAAAAAAAAAAAGCTTGTGATTTTTTTAAAAATGTCCGAATCTAATGAAGTTAATGCTCAGTCAAAAACTAAAGCGCGACTTTTATCATGCAATCTTTTTTTGAGACCTCCACTTATCAAAAATAATTACAGTGACTATAAAGAAGATAGACTCGCGTATTTTATCGATAACGTATTAGCTAATTATGATATAATATGCTTAGAAGAAATGTTTAGCTTTGGAAGCAGTCGTCGTACTCGACTATTGGAAGCTGCTGATAAGGCAGGGTTCAAATATTCTTTGACCTTGCCTTGTAAGGTTGAATTCAAAATAGCAATTGATGGTGGGTTAGTCTTGTTGAGTAGGTTCCCCATTAAAGAAAGCAATACAATGATCTATCCGAGTGGTGTTTTTAGTGATAGGTACTTATTTAGCATTATACAAATTATTTTCATTCAAAAAAAAAAACGGTTTTTGATTTATATAATAATATTATATTAATCGATATGTTAATTTCTCAGATTTTCCAATAAAGGAGTATTATATGCAAAGATCGAGTTGTCAGAAAAAGATATCATTCATCTCTTTATAACTCATACTCAAGCTTCTTACATGTCAGCACCACCTTTAACAGATAAATCTGTAATCATTCGTCAGGAACAATTATTTTTCCTCCGTAAATTCATTGATAAATGTACTTTAAATGAACCTCTCGAAGAGCCAATTATTTTAGTTGGTGATTTAAATGTTAATTCACGTCCTCAGCCCAATTCTCCTGATATGAATGGAGATACCGCTGAATATTTAAATATGATTAAAATCTTAAGTGGTGAAGGTATCGAAGCTAATCAAATCGATAAATCAACATCTCCTGATGAACGTTTATATAATAATCCTAAGATTGTCAAAATAATAGATACTCTCAAAGAACGGTATGGAAATCATCCAATTACGTTTGGAGATGTAATTATCGCTGACGATGGTACTATTAGCCCGAGAGAAACCGTTTTAACGGGAAAGGACGATTTACTATCTCAAGCTAGTTTGGATTATATTTTACTGATTGGTGAACAATCAAAGCAACGAATATGGGTTGATATTCAAGGAACTCGTGTTGAGGAGTTCTTCGTTAATAACACCTCAAATTATCCGTTCAGTCAATTATCTGGTATGTAAATAAAAGAAGTTGTCAAGAAAACGTTTTCTAATCTTTTTTTCTTTTGACAAAAATTATGTGCTTTCCTTTTTTACAGATCATTACGGTGTTAGTACTCATCTCATTGGCTCTTAAATTAAAGAAACTGTCTTAAAGGAATATTATGATTTGGAAATTATATGTAATATGTTCCTCATTAATAAAAGCTTTTATAAAAGGTCATTTATTTCCATTCTAAATACCAAATTCTTTGACCTTTTTTATATCTTATAATATCTTGTAAACTTCCGGTCATCAAACCAACACCTGCTCCAATCATAATTGCATATCTCGTACTTTGTTTCGGTAATCGATCTATAAGAAAATTAAAATTCGTGTTTGAATAATGATATTAATGCGAGCTCCCGAAGGACAAAATTTATAATACTTACATATCCCAGAAACAATCGCACCACTCATAATACCAGCACCAAAACTATTAATAAAATCATTCTCTTTCCTAATAAAATCCAATGTGGTCTCTAAACTACTATATAAAAAACATAATGCGCTCATTTTTGCAGAATATTTTAAACCAGCTCTTATTGCCCCCAACGTAACTTTATAATTTTTCTTTTTGTGATAAAAATACCATTGTTCTTTGGTTTTCGGTAATACATGTGCATGTTCTGCCAAGTATTGTAAGGAAGTCCGTTTTGCTCCTTGCCGACTACCCGACATAAAACCCCATATTCCTCCTATAATACAAGTTGTAGTAATCTTTTGATATGGTGTTAAATTAGCTCGCAATGTGTATGAGGGTACTGAAGAGGTTGCCATTGTAAATGAAATTTTTTTAATATTGAGATTTTAATTGAATTTTGAGATCAGAAATTTTGATTAATTATCAATCACGTGAAATTAAATTATGTCACGTTTTATATCGACTACAAAAAATAACTCTAACTTAAATCATAAATAATTGGTAAGATTATATCATCTTTGTAATACTTTGAATAAATATTGATTACGAAATAATGGATAATTAACGTGTTTTTTTTTTCGCTTTTTGAGAAAATTGGAATGATATTTTATTGATGATGAGTTAATAGCTATGTTAGAATATTAGTATTCCTTAGATTCAGATTTGCTTGACAAATAAGTAATAATTATAAAATATTAATTTATAATTATTATAAAAAAATATAATTTAAACTTAATTAGTAAATGCTTTTAATTAAAAAGTTTTAATTTTAAATTTCATATAATTGAATCACTACTGTGACCGGGTGATGATCTTGGCGATCACAGATCTGCAAATGTGTGGCGAAGTACAGAATGTCGAAAATGTCAAACATATTATTAATAGTATTTAACATATCAGATATGTCTAATATAGTTAATATACTGTAGTTAATATAGTTAATATGTCAATATATATAATAGAATAGATATAAATACAAGCTCTTTGTATTTTAGAAAAGACAAATTGATGGCTATTTAGAAACCTCTCTCTTGTAAAAGATAGCGAAACGCTACTCTTCACTTTGCTTATTTTCATTTTCTTATTTCATATTTTATTATCTTTTATTTCTCTTTTCTTCAATAAGTATTTCTTATTTTATATCATAAACTCTCTGTAATTACTGTGAAAACTCCAACCTGTGATTAAAGCTGCTCACGTTTAGTAAATCCAATCTGACTTGATAAAACTGATAATAAAATAATTAGGATTAGCATGAAACTAAATTGAAATTATATATAAACTATAAAAGAGTCAACCCTCTGACACTATGTCTAACAGTTGCAACCTGAAAAGATTGCATGTTAACATTTGGCGATGACGACAGGACCTTCTTCTCCTATTTATGTATTACAGCATAATTAAATAACTATTGATATATTCTCATGAACATATTTCATATATTTGACGATCTACTAAAATATCAGAAAATTTATCTCTAACTGCACACTAAAATCAACTGTAATATTAGGACTGCAAAACCACACACTGAAGATTCTTTCTATCTCATTTGTAACTCTAATACTGATTTCTCTAAACTCTCAAAAGCCTTTCAAACTTTCTTTGACTAGACAGTTAATAATCTTGAAGCATAACAATATACAGATAAAGTGTAATTACAATTGAACAAACTATTGTTGCGCTAACTATCAATTTCTAACGAGTGTACTTTTAACAAACTTTATGTTTTTTACATTATAATCGACTACTCTCACTACATTAGATCAATCTATTAGATTATATATTGAAGATTTAAAGAAAAATCAATATTAGAAGACTGCAAAAATAACAAATCTTAAAACTGTTACCACTACTCAGTCAAGCATGGGTAAACAATTCTCTATTGAAGAAGTAAGAAGGAGCTCTCAAAACTTTGAGAATACTTTAGATACTACCAACCTTGACTCAGATTCCAGATACAAACCTGACATTAGAAGTAGCAGTCTCTCTCACCTTGGTCATCCTAGCGGTATAAGACTCAGAAATAGCTACAGATTTAATAATGCAGAACTAGAAAATTAGGGTACTAGCTCTAAAAATAGGAAACTATTAATTTTACATTGTTTTTGATTTTAAAATAAGGATAATAATGATGCTAAATCCTCTGATACAAAAGATAAAAATAAACAAACAAATAATATCATGCAAACAGAAATTAAGCTGAAATTTAAGTTTAAAAGACATTCCCTAAAAAAAGAAGTAAAAGAAATATTAATAGTATTCTAAAGACAAAAAAAAAACAAAAACTTACAAAAAAAGAAGCAAAAGAAATGTTAATAGCGTTTCAAAAATAAAAAAACAAAAACAATCTCTCATCTTATAACCTAAATTAAAATCTAGATTTGGGAAAATGTCTTCTAAAAAAGAAGTAAAAGGAACGTTAATAGCGTTCTAAAGACAAAAAAATAAAAACTTACAAGAAAAAAGCAAAGGAACATTAATGACATTTCAAAAATAAAGAAACAAAAACAATCTCTTACATTACCTTACACTGGTCGAAATCAAAAAAATCAAACATGCGAAAATCAGCCTAAAATCAGCCTAAATTCAGCAAATTATCAAAAATCAGCCTAGCTGATTGGCATACATCAGAAATCGGCCAAGAATCAGCCAAAATTTGACCTATCTTATTTATAGCTGATTGGCATACTTATAGCCAATTGATATATATCAAAATTCGATCTATCTTATTTATAACTGATTGACGTCTGATTGGAATGATTGAATTATTCCTTAGGTATGATAGGTATTATCGTTCCTAAGGTTTTATCGTTCCTTAGGGATGATGGTATTATCATTTCTAAGAAACGATAGTATTAATGTACCTTAGATACAATACATTTATCGTTCCTTAGGGATGATGGTATTATCGTTCCTAAGACACAATGGTTTTATCATTCCTTAAGGACAATGGTATTATCATTTCTAAGGAACGATTCATTTATCATTTCTTAGGGACGATGGTTTTATCATTCCTTAAGGATGATTGTTTTATCGTTCCTTAAGGACGATGGTATTATCTTTCCTTAGAGACGATGGTTTTATCATTCCTTAGGGACAATTATTTTATCATTCCTTAGAGACAATAGTTTTATTGTTCTTTAAGAACAATTCCTTAAAGATGATAGTTTTATTATTCCTTAGAGATGATGGTATTATCGTACCTAAGGAACGATAGTTTTATTGTTCCTAAGATATAATGCATTTATCGTTTTTTAGAGACAATGATATTATCATTTATTGTTTCTAAGAACTGAACTTTTAGATTTAACCAATTGCTAAAATAATATTGATTTAATGTACTATTTGAGTTTATTTCTGGTATATAGAAATATTTATATAAATAAGCTTAATTTTTTAACTTTTTAAAATATAATTTCAATCATTTCCAAATTTTCTCTTTTTACATTCTACCAAAATCCCAAAAAAAAATCGTCTCAAGAACAAAAAGACCTTAAGTTGAATTTTAATCAATTTTCGCCTTCAACTATCAAAATCAGACGAAGAAAAAGCTGTATTTTAGTCAACTTTTCAAAAATTTTCTGATTTTTTTTACTTTTTATAATAGAAACATGCCTTTAACCATCAAATCAGACGAAACTTAAGTTGAATTTTTCTGATTTTTTTACTTTTTATAATAGAAACATGCCTTCAACTATCAAATCAGACGAAAATTAAGTTGAATTTTTGTGATTTTTCTGATTTTTTATTCTTTTTTTTCGAAAATGGTAATATTACTATAATGAATATTTAGGACGATTTAAGGGGATTTTAGAAGGAAAATAGATTATATTTTTATTATTTTACATGGTTTTTTCATTTTTTACTTATATTTTTTAGATAGGAAATTAATCAGTGGGTTTTGGTAATATTTATGTTATATTTTTGCGAATTATATTAGGTTTTTATTATTAATAAAATTATAATATTTAATAAATTTAATAAATATAATATATTGATTTTATATATTTATTTGATTGAATTGATACCAAATTGAGACAAATTTTAGGCTGATTTATGGTTATTTAAGTTCTGAATTGATGCTAAATGATGCTATATTGAGGTCAATTTTAAGCTGATTTATGTTATTTAAGTTTTGAATTAATGCTGAATAAAGGTCAATTTTAGGTTGATTTATAGTTGAATTTAATCTGAATGGCTATATCTGATTGGAGTCGATCAGTGTCTATCGACGTCTGAATTGTTGCCAAATTGAGACCAGTTTTAGGCTGATTTATGGTTAAATTTAAGTTTTGAATTGATAACAAATGACCATGTCTGATTGGGGTCGATTGGCGTCTATCGGCACCTGTTTGTGCTGATCAGAAAATATGGAAAATCGGCTGTAAATAGTATCAAAATCGGCCTAAAATTGGCCATCTAATTTTTAGCCGATTTGGACTATTTCGACTAGTGTATATCATATTTAATTTTAGAATTTATTATAATATTATAGATTTAATTGAATTTAATAAGATTTTTTTTAATTTTATTTGATTTTTTCTTTTGAATTAATTTATTTTTAAGAATTTTTAATGTAAAAGTTACTATCTTAATAATATAATATTTATAATTTAAAAATATTTAAAATTTTAAATTTATTAAAATTTAATTTATATGTTATTATAATTTAGTTATTATTTATATATTAAATTATATTAATTTTTATATTATATTCTATTTTTTCTAATATATGTTCTATATTTTTATTATTATTTTCATCTAAATTATTATTTTTTTTTTAAATAAAAGTATTTTATTTTTTTTAAAGGTATAAAAATATTTTTTAATATTCTTTTCTATTTTAAATAAAAATATTTATCATTAAATATAATTCATTATATTTACAAATCAATAATCTATTAGATAAATTAATAATAAATGATTATTTGTATCACAAAATTTATTATTAGCAGAATTTTTTTATATATTTCAATCTAAAGAAAGCACTTTCTTATATATTTTTATATAAAAATATAATTTTGAATATCTTATTAAAATGCTTTGTATTTTCTAGATTTTAATAAATTTTATTAAATATTTATAATAAAAAATAATAAAATATTTTTTAAAGATTTTAATTTATTATTTGAATTTAACTTTTTTTTTTTTTTTTTTTTACGTGTGGTAGCTTTGCACTAACTTTATTTAAAAGTAAAGTAAGATCTTACAAAATTACAAATTACAAGATAGAGAGTACAAAAATTTCTATTTAACAATGAAGCCAATATTATTTGAATTTAACTATATTTTTAAATTAAATAAATAAATTTTTAAAGTAAGTATTATTATTTTTTTAAATATTAATAATTTTTGCTTTTTGAATAATTTGTAATTCTAAATTAAATTTTGCTATTTGATATCTTAAAAATGATAGAAATTTTAATAAAATAATTATTAAAAATTTGCAAATTATTTTTCAAAATATTAATTATTAGATATTTTTGTAAAGTTTAAAAAATATATTACTTAAAAATATTTTATTATAATTATATTATTTTAATCTTATAATAATATTTAAATTATTACTTTGTAAATATTTTTTAAAATATCTATTTATAAAAATGTATTATATATCTAAAATAAGTAATATATACACATAGAATAATAGTAGATTGAGATATGATTTTGTTTTGTTGTTTCTGATAAATTCTGATTATAGTAATAAAATTTGAATAATCTATGGTAAAATAAATCAAGTAGTCATATATATTTCTTGTTTAGTATCTGAATACTTATAATATTATACAAATTTAAATGTTTATTGCTGATTTTTAAATAATAATTATATATCTAATTTTTAAATAATTTCATTACAGTCAACTCTTTCTACAACGAATTTTGATATAACGAATTTTACAATACAACGGATTTTCATTGTCGGAC
>CAJVPQ010000295.1:0-31674 GCA_910591825.1 Funneliformis caledonium
AAATAAAAAATTTAGTTGACTTTAAATTACAGTAACAAGTGTAATTAAATACTGATAATCAATAAAAATAACTTACATCCTAATAAAATTTATTTTTTTAAATAAAAAATTTAATTGACTTTAAATTACAACGGCATGTATTACCTTCTAAAGAGGAAGCTTTTTTAACATCCGAAACTGGTTCTAATGGTAATTCATGAAAAAAAAAAAGAAAAATTTTTAGAATATCATCAAACCGTCAAATCAACTCATTTTAGTCATACAAAGCTTCATACCTTTTATTCCTTTTTCGTGTTTGGTGAAAATATTTTTTAGTTTCTTTATTACACTCTTATCAGACATTGTTAAAATTTATAATAAAAAAAGTTTTTTTTTTTTTTTTTAAAAAAAAAAAATTATTTTAACCAAATTAATTGTATAACGAACGATAACAGAATGTAATAGTAATACATATTGTCAAAGGTATGTAGATCTTACCGTTTGTTTGTCTGTATGTGAGGCACAGCATTAGATTAAAAGAGGATCTGTGTTACGGTAAAAAAAATTTAGTTTTAGGTGATTCGTGTACCTCCAAAGACCGGCCATTTTTATATACCTTATACTAATACTAACACTACACTAACACTAACACTAATACTAACACTATGAGATAGAGGATAAGGTAGAGGTAAAGGTAGAGTAGGAATCTACCTCAAGAAATAAATATTCTTTTTTTTTCTTTTCAAACAAAAAAAAAAAAAGTTTTGGAATTGCCGCGGCGCATGATGAAATTTTTTTTTTTTAGTTTTTTTTTTCTATTATTATTTATTGTCTATTCCTATTGTTGATTATTGATTTAATTAATAAATAAGTTAATTAATTAATTATTTATTTTCGATTTTCGATTTTATAGGTTAGATCGGTGAGATCCGTCAATTTGGCTCATTGCGGAGACGCAGTCAGGTACGCTATATTGTCTTCTTGTTGATTATTTGATTTATAATTTTTTTCGATTAAGGTCGATTCGGACGAATGCGGGCGCGGCATTTCGGATAGACCCTTCGGCTCGTCACGGCGATAACTTAATTAAGGATATATCACAACTAAATATTAAGAAAGCAGTATAGTAAGCATACCTAGCGGCGACAAAGTTGCCGCACACCAACCTAATCTTGTTATCTAAATTAGAATGCGTCATGATTACAAACAAAATTTCTTGTACTACATAATTATTAAATTCATTTTTCCTTTAAAATTTACTTCTTGTTATTGACTATATAATAACAGAATATTCCATAAATTAAAGCATTACAGCATTAAAAAAATATAAGAAATCTAAGATTAAAATTATAACACTTTATATTTTAATTAATAATTAATGTAAATAAATAATTTAATCATATATTTTTTTAATGCTGTTGCTGTATATATCATTAGTAATTTTTTTCAAGTATAAGTTGATACTACTTCTGCGGATTGCGGTAAATATCGTGATATAATTTTTTATTTTTTATTTTTTTTTTAATGACGGATTTATTTAACTTTCATTTATGGAATATTATTATACAATCATTATTGTTGACAATTCCTTTTTATTTTCCAAGAAGCAAATCTATTTTTTACGATTCTCAAATCGGTTATTCCACGTCATCAGATTAACCGAGTTTTAATAGCCTTTTTGATAATTATTTTACTTCTCGTATTATAAAATTCAGAATAGCCTCCCTGCCAGGTTTCTGGTCCAAATTTTCCTTATCAATAAGAAATGATACCTAAAATTATACTTTCGCATAATAAATCGCGTTTTTGCATGAGAGTAAACATTAGTAATTAAGAAGAAAGGTTCATGAAGAAATAAGCTCATGTTAAGTTAATGGAAGAATTCCTGAGAGCGACAGTGACATTCGCAAATTTATCTCAAACCACTTTGACAGGCAAGTATTAAAGAAATGTGTTAATGCTTCTTATACAATTTCAATCCAACTAAATGCGAAATGATTTAACAATTACCTTTTCTAGTATCATCGTAGTTAATTTTTTGAACGAGACTAGCTCAATTAAACTCGTTTCAATATCTTCTGAAGTATAAGGTAACGTTATTTTTTTTATCTTTCTGTGATATTTTTTTTTCGGATCGATCATCTTTTTATTTCCATATCTTGCCCTTTTTGATGTATTATTTTTTTTTCTAGGTTCTTGAATCGCTTCATGATTATAAATCTCATTAGTAGCATTAATGTATCTATTTCTTATTCATCACTTATAATAATTAAATGAACATTGTTCCTCTTTATTAGGGTAGTATTATAACTTTGTTTATATTATTTTTCATATTCTTTTTAACGTCCAGGTTACCTCTCTATAATAAAAATAATTAAAAATATAAAAAATTATTATGAACAATTATACCTTCAAGTAGCTAATTTTGTAAGAGTCGAAGGTATGACATTACTATCCATTTCTTATATCTTTTAAAATTATCCTGATAATTAATAAGTAGGTCATATGGTAAATACGGTAATTAAATTACTTCGGCATGTTCCAATTCGATGTGTGATGATCCATTATAAAGCACTACAGTTCGATTTTGTCTTGATAAAGAAAGTAATAAATAACATAATGTCTATTATATTTTCTTGAAAGTTTTGGTCATCATCTCATTAATTTTCCTAAAATTCTACCTGATTACGTTGATTCTTTCTTTTTCTCATATCTCAATAATTTCGCTAAGTGAATTTAAAGCAGAAGACATTTTAGACATTTTACAATCTTCTAAAAAAGGATAAAATAATTAAATAGATACAGTAGATAATTCTATAATTAGTAATGTACAGTTTTATACTTTGATTGAATTCATAAACATGACTCACTTTCATCTGTCATACCGTCTATTTTATAATAGTTTCAAATTATTAATTATAATTACTGTACTTCTGTAAATCCATTAAGAATTCATTTTCGTTTTTTCATACAACTTCCCTTTTAAATTTCCTAAAAGAAAGAAATCAAATCCAAACTATTACTAGCGGATAATTACTTATTGCGTAATTGTAAGTTACTCTTCCTTGTCCTTCAAAGAATTTTAATTTACAGAATCCCATTAGCTTGCTTATTATTTATGTTCGTTTGAGGCCATTAAACATTCCTTTGATGATGGGATATCCTTCGTTGTTAATATTAGGTGAAAAAGATTGTAATGAATCATGATGCATAGTATATTGCTGCAACAACTTTTTTTTTAAAAAATATCATCGCCAAGAAATAAATGACGAATTTTAAATACTCACTAAAGCAGAATCCAAAGTTGCACCAACGACTATATCCAATACTCAATAAATTTGAATAATTTTACATTGCACCCTTACGTCATTTTAGGTGAAAAATTTCACATTTTCGTGTCCAAATTCTATAAGAAAATCCTTTTTTAAAAATCAACAAAAATAAAAATCCATTAGTTAAAAAATTATGTTGATTAATCAACATGTATAACTTCATGTCTGACAAACATTTATATTTCCGATATAATATAATGACATGCGCTTCAAAATATTACCTGTATTTCATGCAGGACTTTTGTAAAATATATTATATTATAATCTTTTTATTTAATTAATTACTTTAGGCATATTCATTTTGATTACAGATGTACCTTGGATATCAGGTACGATTAAAAATATATCGATACGTAAAATTTGGCACAATCACAATGAACGTGTATTAATTATTTTTACTGGATAATATAAGATATTTAATCGACTATCAAGTAGAGAAGTAGAGATTGGATCCATCTCCATATTTATCATCCTGGTGTCCGCATCATTTTATATATCGTGTACACTGGCTATTTCGGGTCATAACATATTAATTTTTTTTTATAATTATAATAAAATGCTTTTTTAATTTCATTAATAACTACCCAACTATATTTAAGTTTGGTTTATTTAACTTCAACGTTTTATTTATGCTATTACTACAAAGGTACGGAATTGTTATCATCGTCTGAATGTGCGTCAAGAGGAATATTTCGGAAAGTTAATCATTCATTGAAAGCTAATGATTGATAAGAGTTAAGTGAACGGGTAGGGCAACGAATTGAAAAAAATTCAATGGATGTTCTGGATGAATCTCATGAATGCCTCTCATAAACCCATAAACGGGTGATACGGGTTGTCAAATGTTATCAAATCCTAAACCGGATCAAACCGTTTTAATGCGGGTGATCCAGGTGACAAAAAGCCGGTTCATGTAGATGAAAAGCTTGAGAAGTGCTGGATATTGAAATGAATTATATAAGTTATATAAGTTGTGGTGAAGCAGAGTTATTAATCGTAGTTGAAAACTTTGAATTGAATTTTTTAGGAAAAGGAAATAACTCTTGTCAAGTAAACTTTTTGCAATTTGATTCAAAATCAATTCTGAAACATAAATCAGCAGAATCAAATCAATTTAATCAAACATGCAGTATTTTTTTTTTTGCCCATTAAAACCTCTAATTAAATCAATTCCGACATGCGGAATTTGGACTATTTTTTTTTTTTTTTTTTTTTATTAGGGAATACATTTCTTTTGAACAAATAGCTGTCGAACTATTTCCTTGTGATATTCTGAAGTTTTTTTAAGATTTTTTAAAAATACTATGAACTTTCTCAGCGAATATAGGTTGACTTTCAAATTGGGATAAACCTTGCCCAGAAAAATCAAAGATTACTCTGACAATCCCAAATATTTTTTAAGATCTTTAATTTGTATACTTTTAGAAATAATATATAGTAGAACTTCACAAATTTTAATTGTTTTTCTTTAAATAAGTACCAGTTATTATTTTTATTTGCGATAATAATTTAGCCAAATATATTTTGTTTTTTCCCCACTTATAATATTCACACCCAACCCGCTATTAATAAATCATCCTTTATGTGTGTTTACACATTTTACACCTTTTGTTATCTTTGTTGAATAGTTGCTTGGTGTGTTTACCCCGCCATTCACATGTGTCATGAAATAAATTTTCTTGCGAAGCAAATAAAACCTCATAACCTTTCAATCCAACCTCGGGGGGGCTATCAACCAGTGACTATGTAAGATAAGCTGCAACCCCGCAAGTATCTAGGCCAACTTTATAAGGAGACAGAATATCCTTACCCCCGGTAATAGTGAGAAAGGTAGTCAACAACAATGAATGATGTAACTGATGTGACTTGCATAAACGACGACGATAAAAAAATTCGCAGTGCTGATCAATGTAAATTTATAGAAAAATGTCGGATCAATAAATCATAGTTCACGCGATTTATTTATCGCGGTTTTTTTTAAAGTTTATCGCGTCACAATACATTTTACATTCTTATTTTTTTTACTTGATGCAAAAAGTATGGAAGACGAAACATTCAAAAATGATATTTTTTTAAAAAAAAATATGTTCCAACTAAAGTTGCGTGACAAAACCCAAATCCATTTTGACAAAAGTCGAAACCTTTCGATTTCGATGGGTTTTCTTCGATCGGTCAACCATAAAATGTTTTAAAATCTTCAAAATTTTGTGTCGTCGTCTCTCATTATTCTTGAGATGGTTATTATTGCATCTTGGATCAAAAGAAATTCCTTGGTTACACGACTAGTGTGCTTACGAACGATTTTTGCAGATAACAGCTTTTGTTAGACTTCAGGTAAGAGCATCCGAATTTCGACGACGTAATCAGGTCCTAACATTATTTGTTGAAAATAAAAGACTTGTTTTTATTTTTGAGCAAATTCGCCCAAACAAAAATTTTTTCAATAGATTATTTGGAATTGGTTGCAGAATTTATGCCATGCTTATTGAAATGCTCAATAATAATAACTAAAATCCTCTTTTACTTATTCGACGATATACTAGTGAAAGCGAATGAATAATCTTTTTAATTTCGGGTATATAGAAATCAATATGTAATGACAAGATTGTATGGTAACCACAGATGAAAACTTTATAGACAGAGGACGAAATCTGTTACAAGAGATTCTCATGATTTTGGACGATGCATCATTCTGGACGTCCGCATTTGATTCCAATACCTCAACGCAATCTTCTTAAACGAATTCAAATTTGCCATTCCATAAATGCAGATATGATATGTTACGTGATTTTTGGGACTTTCATCGCTCAAGATTTTGAAGATGAACATCAAGAATTACTTTGATAATAATTTTTGCGCAAATTACTTTTAATAATAAATTAAATATATATATACTATGAATCCTTATATTTTTATCAAAAAAGAAGATGCGTACAATGTCTTTAAATGTTATTAAAAATATCATTCTATTCTTTAGACGGCAAGTATAGATTGTATAACATATTGCAAGCTCATACATTAATCACATAATAAAAAAGCTATTGTCTAAATATCCCAAATGTTCTACGAAAAATATCATATGAATCAAGGATTATTTCTTTAGTTATTTCTACAAATCGATCATATCAAATAATGATACAACGCAAGAGTTCTTAAAAGAAACCTTTATTAAATAATTATTAATGAAAGAAAAAAATAAAAATTGCAAAGGTTGTAGAACTAGTTTCTTAATAGATGGTAATCACATGAAATTCATAAATAGAAAAAACGTCACCACATAAGGTCTAAAAAATCGCAGATTATTTTATTTAATTTTTTTTTTTTTTTTTTTTTTATATTTAAAAACGTGATATTTTATTTTTAGAAAATTTTGATTTAAGACTACACTCTACATCAATTCCATTTTAAGGAAAATTTTTACATAAAGATCATGATGTGAAATTCGTAAAAAGAACAAAACTGTCAGGTTACTTACAAAATGAAATTTATTTTTTTCGCTGCTGTTTTACACTTGCCTTCCTTCCTAAACTTCAAAATAAAGGAAAGGCGATTGTACGCGCCAATCATCAAAATGCGAACCTCTAAAATAAAAAAAGGATGCGATGTTCACTATAATGCAAATCTGAACAATATAAGTGGTTGTCCTATCGGCTCAAAAGCATGGCCACTAACACTTCCATGGAAAGTCAACTATCAAAAGGCGAATGGTGAAAGACTACCGGAACCGAATCCCAAGAACCGAATACACCTGATGCCGTTGTGCGAGAAGTATATACTATTAATGGAAAGACTCACCGTCCAACCTACAAGGATGATGGATGGGAATAGTACTTTTTGGTTATGTCGCAGACGGGTCAATGGCGAAGCTCCATGCTGAACATCATCATTTATTAATGTCATGGATATACCCTCTTGAATGTATTTAAAATTAAAAATGATGGATATAAATAAACCGTAGGATGCACACAAAAATGCTTACAATCTAATCGAAAGAGAGATGCCACCGTCAACATCTTTTCAAAAGTAAGTTATTGTTTATTAAGCAATTGATTTATGTATGCGAGAGTGTTTAATTCTTGCTTTACGTTAGATTCTGATACAATGGAACATATAACCCACTTGCATGGACATTTCTTCTATGTTCTTGGGTAGGGGAACGAAACAACCAATTACACAGTCTCCGAGAGTGCATTGAATCTAGTTAATCCAATTCAAAGAGATACTGCTACAATACCCAGACTCGGGTAGGTTGACAAAATATTATAATTTGTTTTTCCTTGGTTTTTTAATTACCGTATAACAAATATATATAATGATATATCTTTAGATGATTGAAAATTCGATAATCTTGGCGTATGGTCATATTGACGTACAATGAATGATTATTTTATGGCATCAATCTGTTGGTATGCTTTGCGCAATTTGCGGAATTTCCCAAATTTGCGAGAGAAAAAAAGCCCATATGAATGGTGTGATCTTGTAAGGCAGGAGAAAATCCGACTCAATATTGCGCAAAAAAGATAAAACCAATATAACAACAAAGTTTCGTTTAACATTTTAAAAATATGTAATTTAAAATTTTACTAAACATCTTTATTTAAATTAATAATACAATTAAAAAATATAAATACAAGATAATGATAAAATACAGAATGATAAATAAAAATAAATAAGTCAACAATCAAATTCGAAGAAAATGAAAATGAAAAATTCATCTATTAAAAGCTTTCTGTACCTCCCCTATTTATACGCATCTCTGATTTTTTTTACCGTACTGTAATCAGTTGCTGAAGAAGTAAGTCCCAATCGAAATTGTTCAAAATTTCCATCCTTATCTTTTTCTCCTTCCATCCACCTTTTTAACAATCTGATATTCAGACCACTAATATCATTTGATATTGTCCCAAGTAATCTAAATTTTTTGAACTCATTTGGAGATTTTTGAATTGTTTATCGTGCCAGGTACAACATATAGTTTCCTGTTGAGCATTTTTCTGCAAGGCCGATATGGATCTTTGGTAATATTATTTTCGCGTGAAAAATGTACAACCCAAATCTCCGACGGACGAAGGAGTTCTGCATAATCAAGAACCCTTTCGAAAATGCTCTTTTAAGATTGATGGAGGTGTTGTTGCCAGAAATTCGAGCACAGCAAGAGGATTTTGATTATCACTTCGCTTTATTACCAAATCACTATAATAGTGATGGTAATTCCCATCGTTAACGACTCTTCCAAGTGCCATTGGCTAGTTATTTCAAAACCGTGTACCTTTGCTAACCAATTATGCAGGATTCGAGACATCTCTGCATCATAGTCACTTTCCCTAGGAACTTTTTTATATTGTTCATAATCTATTCGTAGATGTTTTGAGCTTTTATACGAGCGGGAAGAACCTATTTCAATAGAATCCTTGTCAAAAGTATGTACGGCTGACTTTATAACTTCAAGGAACCATTGGCTTTCAACGGTACATCCTCGTCAGGAACAAAGCATGTCATTTCTGGGATAATTATAAGAATTATAGATGAAGTGTTTATTAAATCTGTTGTACTTCTTTTTTTCCATTATTGGACGATGACGATGCTGGTGACGAAGGGCTCCAAAGTTATATTAGCTTGAAGAACATCGGTCTATATAAAAGAAATTTTGAATGAGAAAATAATTCACAAAAGAATAATCAGAAAAAAATTTAAGATGGATGGCTGGATGCTCCGAATATAAAGTTTTTGTATTTAAAACTTTCTGACTAACTTGTAAGGGTAAGATAAGTTTTACCACTCCCATTAAAATGAATTTAATAGGTACAAGAAAGAACCTGCCCTCATCTGATAATCATATACATATTATACTTACTTTTTTGCTTTTCAACTGGGCAACATCACGGACTTTTTGAGACATATTTTCATCGTCCATATGTAAGAAGCATTATTTGTAAGTAAAAGGACTTGTGATAACATATTATTTGTTGTTCATAGTTTGTTTAGAAGGATTTTTTTTTTTTTGTGAGAAAATAAACAAAAAAATCGAGTTTTAACCAGTTTTGCAGATTTATACTAAATTAGATTACCTACGTCATGATTACAAACAAAATATTTTGTACTACATAATTAACAATAATAATAATATTCCATAAATTATTACAGCATTAAAAAAGAAATCTATGATTAAAATTATAACAAGAAAACACATTTTTTCTGATTAGCTATTAAGACTTCAAAATCAGAAAATTTACTTCAAACTGCTGTAAGTTGAATATTCGCGACGACAAACATTCAGGTCCTATTGACGAAGAAGCTAGTGATCGAATCGGTCTTATTTACCCGAAACGGATGATCGAACATTTGAAAAGAACAAATCCCGCAATGCTATATATCTTCTTTAAAAAAAAAAATTAAATTAGTTGGTATAATCTTAATTTATTTTACATGTTTCTTAGTATCAAAATATACCAAGCAATTATGAACTTCATTTTATTTTATCTAAGATGAGTTTGCTTAAACATTCTTTTAACCCATTAATTACACAAATTGGTCTTTTATTCCTTTTATTTAGAACGTACACGGAATGAAGTTCACAAAAATATGGTTATGCGTAGGATGGAGACGTTTCTATCGGTTCCACTTCGGTTCTGCATCGACTCTTCTTAAGTAAATTAGAACTTTGAGCGTTAAGTTAAATTTGGGGCAAGGAAAGGAGAAATTAAAGATGGTCATTAGTTTTAATAAAATTAACTAGAAGAAAAAATACTACTTCACTTTTCTTTCTCTAATCTGTTTTTTTAGTGAGCCGGAACAGTCATTTTCTTTTTAGTTTGTAAATTCATGAAGCCGACTATTGGAAACTCTTGGAACCGGTCAGGAGTCGGTTCCATTCGATTTTTTAAAGTTGGTTAAAATAGCTTGTAACTCAAGAAAACCCAATTTAAAATCGGTTCCAATATAATGCATATTCAGCAAGATCTCTTAGGGTGTAAATTTATTTTTTATTATTTATTTTTCGTAGATGCTTCAATGATGAATCTGCTTTATATCTCAGAGACGCACCATTATTTAATTAGGCATGCACAGAACTCAAACCTCGGTAAATAAATAAAAAAAACCGTTTATTCGGTTACACATTCTTGCATTAGAAACACAGTAAGTCAAAAAATTTTCTTTTCAGTCTATTATTAGCGTGGCGTAATTTCTTCGAGCAATTCTTGAGTGTTGAGGATGCTCGGTCTGGCGTTTTGGGATACGAAAAAATAATACTCGAAAATCAGAACAACTCTTTTATCCAGGTAACTTAAATAATGATTTCTATTTTTCTGGAACAAAGATATAATTTTTTTATTTAGTTTTGAAATAATTAGATTCTCGAATAAAGAAGTTGTGATTGGACACTACTTGAATTCGATCCTTGAACTTCAAATAAGTCGTCTTGTAGTTTCGACCTTAAATCTCCGGCGAGATTATTTTCTAAATATGAAAAAAATTATTAAGCCAAAGTAAACCTAAAATATATTATTTCGACTTATGAATTTCTTTTATTTAAACGCATTGCATTTATTGTATTTACCTATTTCCTTTCACATTTATAGTAGCTCAAACTTTTTAGTCTCTTCACCACACGGTGTAGGAACGTATTGAAAGCCCGATCCATCTGTCAAATTGATAGGAATATGAGAACTTTTCTTATTACACACCGAGATAAAATTGGACCAATAAATACTTTGGTCGATACAGAATCATCAACTGGACCAAAAAATATTTATTAAATTAACATTCGATGATACAGCTTCAAAGGTTCCTGAAATAGACAACCATTTTCGATTTGACATTATAAATACCTTTTCAGTTGTTCGATACGTATTTAACATGATAAGTGGTGATTTGGAAATATCTTGATAGACGTCCTCCTATTTTAAACCGTCCTTGGTAGCAAACAAGAGAATTACCATCCATTGTCATGCTGAAGAATAAAAACGCTTATTATAGTCGGCTTTGAAATTCTTTTATATGTTTGATGTAGAAGTTTCGATATGGTGGCTCATGAACCTGGTTGGGACAAACTGAATAATGAACAAAAGAGAACGAGTGAATGATATATTTTTTTATCGTATATTTTATGTATAAAATATTGTATTTAGGTTGATTAACAGACTAAGATTAAATATATAATGTCCAAATCATCCAAATTTTATGAGTTACACAAACCTTCCGTTTATTTATTATTATTATTTTTTTTTTATTGATTTTCTGTAATTTTCGATATTTTCATAAAGTCACCTGACTCACAACTGATACTACAATATATTGATCCAGGTAAAAATAATATAATTTGAATTTCATTTATATATCACATAATTTATTAAAACAAATTGAACATAAAGATAATATCACATAAATGATTTCGAATAAAACTTTAAAGCTAATATCCAAGATTATCTTTCTAAATATTTTCAACAAGTTCTATACACCACTGACAAGTAAAAAAATTATTTTGATTAATATTTAAAATAGAAGAAAAAGAAACCCAATTTTTAAACATACCGCATCATTTGCACCAATCTTATCATAATGACCAATCACTTCGTAAAAAACTTCATCTCCAATAGTAAAAGTGAAATCATGATTACGTACAATTCTATTATAATTATAACGTATGTTATAAACCTTTAAATTAATTATATCATTTGCTCGAAGATATAATGAAGTATTGAATTTAGGTTTCAGATTTATGAATTAACATTCAACAATACTACTTTTACGACAGGATACTATTATAAAAATAAAAAAATTTTATTAAATTTATACACAATTGTTATATATATTGTAGATACCGTACCGTACCTTCACGTTGTCCAGTTGTCGGAGACTTATCATCTCTACTTGCATATAATTCCATATTAGTTTCTTTATGCATTAATTTAAATCTGGATTCCACATTATAAGGTACTTCCTTTTCACTACAATTTTTTAAAAACCATAAAGCGTTTTTATTTGGTAGCTTATCATTAGCAAATACCTAAAATTAAAATGTGTATTTAAATAATATTGTTTGAATAATATTATCATTTTAAAGAGACTTTATTAAACTGACCACTTGAGCTTTAGTGCTCATATAGTTTATCTCGCAACTCGATAAATATCTACCAGTTGTAACATTTTTTAAGGCTATCAAAGAACCATATTTAATTACATTTGACTCATCACATGCAATCTCATGAAATAATTTAAAGGTTTCATCAATTTGATTTTTTGAATTCATAATATCTGACATTTTTTCAAATTCATCTTTAAAGAATTTATTTGATGAATACGTATTAATAAGGAGTTTTTTTATTTCATCGGGATCATTAATTTCGGCATCATTACAAAGTGTGCGAAATTTTGCAAAAAACGTAGCGGTAAAGTTGTCCTCCTTTTCAGGAATATATTTCATTTTTTGTAATTTGCCCTTACAGGAGTCTTTAAAAATGTTAAAAGTTGAGTGAGATTTGAGAGTATTGACAAGTTTATCTATATTATTAATATCATCTGGGATGGTTATATTAGAATCTATCATTAAAGTACATAATTCAAGTATGTCTTGTTCATTTGTAATTCGATTTACTTTACAATATGCACGCATGTGTTTGACATATTTATTAGGATGACAAGTTCCATTATATTTGGGAAAATCCATTTCGAAAAAGAATTTTTTTTTTTTTTGTTCATATTTAACGTAGTAGTTAAAACAGCATTAAATTTAATAGTGGTGTAACGATAAATTTTATGAAATAATAGTATTGTAACCAGATCGTATTTTTATAAATATTTTAAAAGCAGAAAGTTTTTATTGAGTAAAAATGGAGTAATGTTGACACTATATTTATTTAATAATATATAATTGATCAGTGTTGCCTCAACGTCGGCGCTCTACATTCTAATTAATTAAAACTACGAAAATAATAAAACTGAGTAATAAAAGAATAGAAAATCGAGAATTAAGAAAAAAAGAAACGAAGTTACAAATAAAATAATGATCATGATGTAAGATCTATAATTTTTTATTTTATAATGTAATATACTCGTCATATGATAAATTAATAAAAAGTTCACGTCCGTTTCATATTGCCTTAATTCAGTGAGTATTAAAATGTTTTACCATCTTCCAACAAGAAATGGTATTTTGCAGAACTATCCATGATTGTTAAAGATTAATTTTCATTTATCAGGAATTATATTAAAAAAAAAAATCTGTTTAGTAACTTAATTCAAACCGAGTTCAAACAGTCTATCTTCTCTTAAAGCCTATTACAGAGCGCAGAATGAAGCAGATTTTCTTTCGTATTTTCATCCTATAAATGGCGCAACCGTAGAAATCGTAAAGAACTTAAAAATCTAATTTATAAAAAGATTTTCAAAATAAAATAAAATCGAACCTTATTTCCAATATTGCACACAGCTAAATAAAAAAAAAAATTCCTGCCTCAGCCATACTTGTAAGTGAAAGAACGATTTATGTTTTTCTCTTGCTCCCTTCATTTTGTGTAACCATATTGTGATTATAGTTCGGGTTTATTTTTAACTTACTATAACAATAATTATGCGCAAAGATTTAGCGTTTATTGTTTCGTTATTTCGTTACAAATTTAATTCTAAACGAAATGCATATGGAATGTTCGTGTTAAAATTATTTCTTGCAGGCGGTAACCCATCATTTTTTTTCACAAGGACACAGAGGAAATTTTGGCCAATATGTTCTACGAAGTCTAACTAAAAATCCGATAATTTCCAAATTAACAGAACCAGGACAATTATGTAAAAATATTTTAAAAAAAGTAATACTGTATGCTAAAATTTAAAATTCAAAAAAAATAATTACGAGAAATTTAATGAAACTAGGTGACCTGAGGCGCAATTCAACGCGATCAAACCGAAAGAGGAACTTAAAGAAATAAAGTTAATCATAAAGATGGAAAGATTAAAATATTCGATCGCTTCGAAAAAAGAAGACTCATCGACGCCTTTCATTTCTAAGTAAAGGTTAAGAAAGCTTTCCATTCTTTTCTTTAAGCTAAAAATTATGTACTATAATTAATCGAAGATTGAATGGTTAAATTTTGATTAATTTTGAAATCCACATTAAAAAGAAATAAGCTATTATATTAAAACGCTCACTGAAAAAAAAGCGGTATGTTTAATAATAAAAAATTATAATTGGTTTTATTGTGAACAAAACATAAACATCATATCGAAGGATTATTTAATATTTATTCAGAATTAAAATTGAAACAAAAACATATATCAAAAAAAAAAAAGTTTAAAAGAAATGGTCAATGAGTCTGCAAATTAAAAATATAGGTAGACGTATTCGAATTACTTAAATTATTTCTTAGAAATACTAAAGACTTTAATTTCTTCAACAGGCAAAGCAACAGCCTGGCCATAATTAAGATTAAAAATATTATCAAAATTCTCATAGTTACTAAGAAAAAAAGTTTGTTCACCATGGTTATTAAATAAATGAATTTTTTATCATTATGCTCATATATAGAATAAGCTGTATTTTTTGATCTGCCAATTTTCATATTATGTATATCTTGACCATTTTCAAAAGAAAAGATAAAACTGTCTGAAGAAGGCAACCATTTACCAATTCTTGAAGCATATCCAATTGGATTATAACCCCCATAAATTTTTTTTGATCGAGTTTTTAAAAATATTACAAATGGTCCTTGTCCGTTACACAATTTATTAAAATTTGAAATATTCGAACCATCTCGACTTTTTATATAAATCAGATTGAACTTGAACTTATTATTAAATGAATGAACAGCTGAATCATTTTTATCAATCCAATTAGCTAGTATAGTTGCAAGTTTTGGATCGATTATAGTTGATTTCAGTAATCCTGCGCGAGATGGTAAAGCGGTTGATTTTGAAATGGTACCTTTATAATAAAATTCATAAAGCTCTTCGTAAATTTGTTGAGGAAAGACCGCTTTATAAGGACGGACCTTATCAAAAAAATCAGCACGAGAAATTCCCACGAACCGAATAAGTGGAATGAATTGACTTAACGTTTCTTTCAACCTTTCAAAATTTTCTTGGCTCCATTTAGTTAAATCATTACCCTTGATTACCAACCCGGGAGTCTGTTCAATACCCCATTTGATCAAATTATCCCAAACAACAATTTCATCAACATGTAAATCATCCCTTTTAAGTAAGCCAAAAAATATATCTTTATCAAGCGATGGAAAATCTTTTGAAGTGATAAACGGTGTTGTATCAGCGCAGATTGATTCAAAACAATAATCCTGCAATTTCTTGCACCTAGCAAGTTGAAATACGGAATGAAGAACTAGGATAAAATTTTGTTGGATCCAACTGGTACATTTTTCAATCAAGAAATCTTGAACATGTTTGAATAAATCGTCAAGTAATAGTTCATCAGATGCAATTAATAGTCCAAGAATATCTTCACCTAATTGATTGGTCAAATTAATTTCACCTGTATAAATAAATCTTTAAAATTAAGAAAATTTTTAATTTATTAATTTCCATCGAAACGAAAAAGATAAAAATTTGTGGAATTTGAAAAATATACATTTACATTAAAATCATTTCAAAAACAATTGGAGGGATGTTAGGCTTATTAAACATGATCATATCATCCTTTTTAACGATCCAATTAGACGAAAAAGCACCTTTAAAATATGGAGAACGTGCTCTTAAAATAACTGAATGTGCCCGAAATTCCTTTGTATTTTGATCTTCACCAACTTGAATAATAACGTTGAAATCATCGGAATCCTTTAAAATTGATGAAAAATCTTTAGAAAGTTCGGTATGGAATATTGAGGTCATTTTGTTTACGTTTTTTTTAATGAAGATTGAGATAAAAAAATTTTACGAATTAGGAAATTTATAGTTTTTCAGACAATACAACTTGTAATAATACCTTTCTAAATTTGGTTGGATTTTCAATGATGCGCATGAAATTCATTGAACGACAAACAAAAATGTACGAAGAAATCCTATAATAGAAATTATTTGATGAAGCATTTCTAATTAATTAATTACCTTTGCCGACAATAAAATTTAAACGCATACCTCTCGACCAAATTAATGTAAAAAAAAAGCATTTAGAAATTAGCCTTATTTTACAAAATTTCTTGGAAGCTTACACATTTTTTTTTTAGCAGTCTTGAGAGCTAAAGCGGCATGGTCGATATAAATATCACGTGAATCCATTCTTCATTTTATTCAAAAACCACCTTTTCATTCCTTATGTTATGATTCCTATAAAGATTGTATACATAATATCCCTATTTGAACTAAACCATATAGGTAAATCAATGTAAGCAGCTATTACGGAATTCTCATATTGTCGGGCTTAAAAAAAAAAAAAAAAAATAATAAAAATAAACATTTCTTTATTATAATAAATAAAATAAAGGAAAACTATGTATAAATATTAAAAATGAAATTCTTTAATTAAAAATTACAATTATTCTATAGCTTGAAAATAATATAACAAAATTCTTCCCTTCTTCCCTAAAATCAACATGACATTAAATATTGAACTCACATTTGAGTAATTTATGATCTATTATTGACATTTGAATTGTTTAATATCACAATTTTGATTATGTTTTATATCCCAACCAGTACTATTATCTGTTGAACATATATCAAAGGTATCTCGAAGAGACTTAAGTTCCTTTATTTGGTCATCTGAGGCAGCTATTACACAGTTATTAGTATCATTTCCGACTATTGGACAATAAATATGACCAGAATCACAAGGTTGTCCGCAAAATGAAGGTTTTGGATCACATATTTCAACATTAAACATTTGTAAGGTAGCGCTTATTATTGTTGCCGCTAAAGTGTTATATGTACTTTGTTTAACAGAAGTATATAAGTCGTCATCTTCATTGTCAAGTAATTGATCATCATTCAGTCCTTGATGAACAGTAAAACTAGCTAATATTGACTTGTTTGCAGTAAAAAAATTATTGTGTAATGTATCGTTAAAATGAAAATGGAGATTTTCACTTGCGGCTGATAGATATGATGAAATATCTGAATAGGTTTTGCTAGTAAATGATTGATGTACATTGTCCATCACTCTTGGAAGAAAGAATATATTCACCATGTTCGTCGTAAAAAATCCTAAATTATCCTCCGTATCCGTATCCCTCTTTCTGGGTCTGCGGGTCCTCTTCAAAGCAGCAAGGATTCGTGCCATATTCGGGTTTTTTGTTTTGTTATAGAATCTTGAGAGTCTCCGTACTAAAGACCCTGAATAACGCTCTCCAACCACCTCTTCTTTTAACAAACTGTATTCTTCAGCAAGTTCATCTGCACGTTCAACGGCAGCATCTGCTTCCGCTGCCCTACTAAAACCTACTGCTGCATTTCTGGCTACTGATCCTTCAGCTGTTGTTTCTATAACATCTTCTGCAGCACCAACTTCAGCTCCAACTTCGGAGACTTCGGCGACGGTTGTTTCCACGACCTCACCTACCACCTCTGCTGCACCCGCTGCTGTATCGAGAACTAAAGCAAAAGGAACAGCGCAAATAGCAATACCAGCGACTACTATAACAATTCTTTTGAGTAAGTTTTTTTTAGGCGGTGGCGGCGGCGGTGGTTTCAAATGTTTTAGATTATTGGTAGTCATTTTCATACTTAGTTCATTAAGGGCAGTATGGAACCCTCGATGGTGTCTCTCCCAATGATCGAATAGCTTGTTTGCCGAATTAATCATGTGATATGTAGCAACACCGTAGTTATCAGGTTTGAACGAGCTGCCAGAACCGAACTGAAGAGATGCAGCGTATGTTCCAACTTCATTACCAGTCAAATAATCGATGCATTCGGCTACACTTTCAGTTTTATTAATTTCATACCTGGGTTCATCGGGATGTTTACCTGCACTGCAGTACTGTAAAGTTAGATGAGTTGGAAATTCGTGATCTGGGTTAGGTCCTGCATGCTTATATGTGATTTTAGGGGTCGGAATAAGTTTCGTTGTGTAATTACTTAAATCACATTTGTAGTTATTATTATCATTGTTATACGACGAAGCCGAAATATCATTCCTGTTTATTTTCAACATAAAGCTGAAGCGACAATCATAGGTACACCCCCACATAGTGATGTTAAGAGTTGTTAAGGGTGGCTCATGCTTTACAGTTTGAACTTTTCTGACCAAAAAGGACGTCGAATAAGCAGCGCCATCATCGTTAATGTGAACCGCCGCATAATCAGAAGGTACGACCTGGTCGCACATATTAAAATCATGTTCTACGGTGATCCATTCAGCAAGTACTGCCGATGAAAAATGTAATAGAATGTATAATAACGTTTTTTTCATGATTGCAATGTCTTTTTTTTTTCCCCCTTGTCGAAAAATCAGGTACCTTATATACTGTATATTACCTTTGGAAAAATCAGGGAAGACCACATGATTTAAACCATTTCTAAACTAATTCTTTTTATTTATTTATTTTTTAACTATCAACATCATCAAACATTTAATTCTTGTCGATCTCGGAAAAGTCGATCTCGAAACAGTCCAATATCGGAATTTTTCAAAAATGTAAAAGTAAAACGTTCCTTTACTGATGATCACGAAATAATTTATTGATTTATTTACAAAACTCTTTATTTAAACAGTCCAATATCGGAATTTTTCAAAGAAAAAAATGAAAATAAAAAAAATGTAAAGTAAAACGTTCATACTACATTTCGAACATTTAACGTGTCTGATTTTCGACCATCCTTTACTGATGATCACGAGATAATTTATTGATTTATTTACAAAACTCTTTATTTTTAATTAGCTTAAAATTGTTATTACCTTCAAACTTAAAAAATTAGACTATCGTAAGAATAAGCGGTAATAATTCATTTACTAAACTGAATTATCAATATAATCTTTTTTCCTTACACTTTCACCATTTAAAATTCTTTCACGATAACTATTTAAAACATTAATTACTGAATGATTGAAGATTCATAAAAATATTATAAACCAATTATTGATCTATATATTGCTGCGATCTCCTTTTTATTTAATTACTGGCAATTCTACCCGGGCGATGGCCCGGGGTCACTTCGCGATGAAAAAAGGGTGAAGTTTTAACAAATTCTAAGTTAAGTTAGGCTTCGTTTGGTTGAGTTGGATGAAAATTAGAGTTGATTTGGGTTAAAATCAGATTATGATTGGATTGGGTTGTAGTTAAATTGGTATTTATTAAATTAAGATTGGGTTAAGGTGAATTGGGTTAAATTCAGATTATATTCATATTATGTTAGTATATAGTTTGTGTTATAATCTGGTTATGATTTGGTTATAATTAAAATTATAAGCATTTTAATACTCTATAGATAACTTCATATTTTTACATAACAATGGACAATATTTTCATCTCCTATAGGTAAACGTCCTTGGCATCACCAGAAAATTAATTCAAAATTTGCTTATAAATACTTCTCTAAAATTAACTTTAAATCTGCTCAAGATCTTGCCAACTTACAAAGCTATTTCAGTTTCCAATGATCCAATTTGATAAATATTGGATTGTTTTGAAGGTCACTTAGGGTTGTATCTGGTTGTCTTAATTGGTATTTCTATGATTTTTAGATCATATGATTGCTTCATTTCAAAATTTCAAGAATTTGTAGTTTAAATAATTTATTTTGAACACACATTGTTAATCCTATTTTCTTACATATTTACATACAATTTTCTCACTTCCTTTAGATTCCCAGATGTTGAAATTAATATTAAGTATCATTACTTTTCAGATAGCTCCTTTTGCTTCAGTTTAGGTATTCACACTTGCTTGAATTTCTTCCGTGATGAACCTCAAAATAATTGCTTTCAGTTATTCTCAAATATCTCTGGATTGAGTAATTGTATTTGAGCTTGTTTGAAAGCACAGAACATTCCGAAGCTGCTAGTTAAATTTGGTATGAAGCGGACTGGTGGATGTTGAGATATTCGCGTTCAAATGTCATCACGGCAAATAGTTTTTTTTTGTTTTTTTACCAACTCTCAAAGCTATTTCATTTTCTTACATATTAACATACAGTTTCTCACTTCCTTTAGGATCTCAGATGGTGAAATTAGTGTTTGACATCATTAATTTTCGGACTGTTCCTTTTGCTTCGATTCTGGTATTCACACCTGCTTGAGATACTTCCGTGATGAATCTCAAAATAATTGCTTTCAGTTATTATCAAATATCTCAGGATTGAGTGATTGGATTTGGACGTTTTTGGTCTTGTATAAAAGAGCAGTACCTACCGAATCTGCATATCAAGTTAAAAAGGTAGCGGACTGGTGGATGTCGAGATATTCGCGTTCAAATTTCGTCACGGCATATCGTAAGTATTTTTGCTTTTTTATTTATTTTCTTTTTTTTACTCCTCCCCTCAGGTTTTTTTTATTTAATAATTATTTTTTATGTTTTTTTTTTAATTTCAAAAATTTTTTTTTAATTATTTTATTATTTTATTTTCTTCCTCCCTCCTTTTTTATATTCCCCTCCAGTTCTCTTTTTTTTAAAATTATTTATAATTATTATTTTTTTTATATTTTTTTATTTGTATATTTTCATATATATTATTTTTTATACCCCACCGGCATTTTTTTTTTAAATTCCCACGGTATTTTTTTCATATTTTTTTAGATTTTTTTTAATTTTTAATCTCTTTTTAATCTAATTTTTGTTAATTTATTTATTTTATTTTTTTTAGTTTGTTTAATATATCTTTTTTTCATTCTTTGGTGGTTCTTTGGTCCTTTCGTTGATCATTGTTTGATGGTTCTTTGGTGTTTTTTGGTACTTTCGTTGGTGATTCTTTGGTGGTTTCATTGGTGGTTTTGGTGGTTCTTTGGTCCATTCTTTGGTGGTTCGTTGGTGGTTCTTTGGTACTTTCGTTAGTGGTTCTTTGGTGGTACTTTGATATTTTCGTTAGTGGTTCGTTGGTAGTTCGTTGGTGGTTCATTGGTGGTTTCTTTGGTGGTTTTGGTGGTTCTTTGGTCCTTTCGTTGGTGGTTCTTTGATCCTTTCGTCAGTGGTTTGTTGGTAGTTCTTTGGTACTTTTGTTGGTACTTTCATTGGTGATTCTTTGATCCTTTCGTTGGTGGTTCTTTGGTCCTTTCGTTGGTGGTTCATTGATCCTTTTGTTGGTGGTTCTTTACTATTTTCGTTGGTGGTTCTTGGGTTCTTTGTTTCTTTGTTTCTTTGGTATTTCGTTCTTTGCTTTTTTCGCTCTTAGGTTTTTTGCTTCTTTGGTTTTTCGTTCTTGGGTTCTTTGGTCCTTTGCTTCTTGGGTTCTTTGGTCTTTGCTTCTTGGTTCTTTGGTTAATTGATTCTTTCATTTTTGGGTTCTTTGGTTCTTTGCTTCTTTGGTATTTTCGTTTCGTTAGTTTTTCTTTTTTTTTCTTTCCTTTCCTTTCCTTTTCTTTTTTTTCCTTTTTTTTTTCTTTTTCGTTTTTCATTTTTCGTTCTTCGTTCTTGTTTGTTTTTTTTTTAAAAATAAAATAAAATAAAAAAGAATAAAGTGAAAATAAAAAAAAATTAATTAAAATAAGGATCTCGGGGATATATTTGTTTTTTTATATCGCGTCGCGATTTTTGTTTATTGTTTTTTCTAAATTTATTTATTTATTTTAGTTATTTTATTCTAGTCATTTTATTTTAGTTATTTATAATAACCGTACAGTTTTTATAGTCTTTGTTATTCCACCGAATTTGCAAAGTAATTGCAATTTAAAATGAAAAAGCACAACTTTAATTTTCAAATATTTTATTTAAAGAAAATTATTTTGGATTTGCAAATCCTTGAATCTGTTAATGTTTTTTTTTTAGGATGATTATAACAAGTTGTATTGATCGTTTACACAAACAAGTTATGAATTTACGTTGTATAAGCAAAATCGTGGTACGTATAAATCTCGTAAAAGCTTGAAAAAGAAAAAAAAAACGTATAAACTTAGATGATCTAAAAAAGGAAACTTGAATGCGTGAAAAGTAAATAAAGTAGAACTACTATGCATCAAATTTTCTTTGACACTTCTTTCCTTTGTATTTTCCATAAACAAACAAAATTTTATATTCCTTTTCTTTGACATTATTAACAAGTTTGGGAAAATGAGGAAACAATATTACGATAATAAGTTTGATTTCTCGTCTAGATATGCGCACGAACGTTTTAATCATTAAATTTTATGTCGTACAAAACATGGCGAAAACATTTAATAAACTTCTTATAAGCATTCTTTTATATGTAATATATTTTATACCGTACATCGGAGCATCCGAATTTGATCAGGTCTAAGCAAATTAACTTCCTTTTTTAGTAATTCCAAAATTGGTTAGAATATCATTTAAAATAACATTTTAGAATTTTTTTTTTTTCCTTAAAAACGAGACAAAAAATGAAACTTATTTAATAAATAAAAACTAACTGTACAATTTTACTTAAAATTTCTGGATAATATACTGGATGAAATATTGATACTTTAATAAAATTAAAGACAAGACTTCGTATTTATCACTTATATTGTAACTTTATTGGGATTAAGGGTGACATTCAAACATTTATGGACAGTAAGTACTTAAGATGATATGTATTGGTAAGTTATAAACGAGCAATTATAGCACTATTTACTTAATTTCTATTAAAGAAAATATAGATTTTTTAGAGGTAATTTATAACTTAGTCTTTAAATTAATTTTCTAAAATGAAAATCATTTGTTTATTTACATAAAATACGTGAAAACTTTCATTATTATATTTATATAGTTTTTGTTTTTGAAATATTTTATCTGTTTCTTTTAAAAATCAAAAAAATTACGTTATATAGTATTTTTATTTTTTATACTTATAATTGTATTATTATTCTTTTTTAATTAAATAATAAACTACGAATCATCTTAAAATTATTAATTATTCTTATATATATATATATATATATTACAATAATTTGTAATCCAATAGCAATAAAATTAAAATAAACACTTTATTTACTAAACCATTTTTTAAATAATTATCGTAATAAGTTAAGCAAATATAAAACACAAATATAAAATTACAAGTATTAATTTGTTGTTTCCATGTAAATTGATTACGACTTTGCCGTAAATAAGTTCTTAAATATAATATTAAATAAAGAAAAAATCTTTATTTAATGGGTCCTGAGTAATACCATAACCATAAGTTTGAACAAAATCTTTCTATTTACTGCTTTATGTTAATTGAGATTTAGCCTATAAAACAGAATTAAAATAATCAATTTTTTATCTTTCTTTTATTTAAAAAACCTCAATTATTAATCCTTATTATTACTTTTAAATTACATACCATTTGAAGCAGATTCTATTACATTTCAAAATTTTTTCTAATACTTTGAGTATTATCTTTATCATTATTAATTTTTGTTTGATTGTATCGCATTTATCATAGTCTAATAATCCAAACTGCTTTATAAATTTCAGAACAACCAACCTTTAGTTAAATATTCAATATTTTGTATATTATCGTATGGATTAACTATTCTAAATAGAAGAACCGCTTCCAACTGAAAATAATGTTTCAAAATATCAATTTATTATTTCCAAGTGTCTATTCTGATAGTTTGCTTTAGATAACTTCGAATACTTTGCTAACAATATGTAATTGCGAAACATTCTTATTTGCAGTTTACACAAACTCTTTTATTTGGAAATTTTTGAGGTCGTATAATTTCATACCGCTTATTTAGGTCAACGTAAATTTTAAAATCAGTTATTGCGTATGTTCTATTAATTTTAGTGTAAATTTAATTCATTACGAATGAAGTACTTGAAAATAAAAACCAATTAATAGTATCATGTGAGTACTGTTAATTTTACTAGTACTCTAATCATTTGAAAATTATGTAAACTTTAATTCCTTCAGTAATTTTAACAATTTCTTTTATTACAAAAATTTTCATGATCACATCAATAATAAACAAAATCGTAAAGCAAAGAGGAAATTTTAATGCCGGTCATTTCGGGAAAGTTACTCTGAGGTGAGGTCTATTTTGTACAATAAGTTGTGTTACAAACCAATAAATTTCCCCCTATAGTTAGTAAATTAAATTTTTCGCCTTAAATTAATATTAGAATTTTATCCTACTGGCCTTGACAGAAAAAAAATTTTTTTTTTTATCAAATTTAAATAGATCAAAGAAATAAATAATGTTATAATTTATGAACTTAAATCTCAGTTGAATTTACTAGATAAAACAAAATAATTTCGTTCTCTATTTAATAATTAAACTTTATTCAATCATTCATTATTTTATTAAATTCCATAAAAAAAATTATTAAAATGCCTACGTAAATAAAATAGATAATACCTCCCCATCAAATAACAGATTTCCTATATAATTTGTTGAAAATAAACTTCTGGCTTACATAAAATAACTTATTATTTTATCACCCACAAATATTCTCTTTATCTTACACACTACATCCTCTCATAATTAATTTTTTATCGGCACTTTTTGTTTTTGGACTTCATTGGCGATGAACATTCCTTTGGTCGGTCTGGTAATAGCACCTTTCCCAGTAAAAACTTCTCCCTTTCTGCACGTTCCTTTGTTGAAGCGAAAAGTGTAACCGTGGAGAATAACATTCTCTGTAACAAAGAATTAATATAAGTACAAGTTAAGCAAAAAGCAAAAATTAGAAACTATTGACTTACCTTGGCTTGTAGCATGACGCGCGCCATTTTCAAAACTCCCTCAAGTTCTTCATAAGCCGTCGGGATATCAAATTCCGCAAGCTCGGCTGAGAGGTAGAACCCAGCACCAACATACATTATGAGAATCATACGGATGAAAAATCTTGATGACAAAAATCCAGGCATGAGCATTTTTGGAATAACATCGAGAACTTCCTTCGAAATTGTTCCACCACTTGTCATGACAATTGTATCAATAAGAGTCTTGTGCATATCTTTGAGTGTTTTTTGAACTTTAAGAGTATTATCTAGAATCTTCTTGTGATTTTCGATTCTTGATCCAGCACGTTCGCATAAAGAAAACTCGCGACCCCATGTCATATCCTTTGCAAGGTCATGACGCTGTGAATGAACTTTTTATTAATATCCATAAAAATAAAAATCCTCAAAACTTTCAGTATGCATACCGTAAACAACCAATCAATGTGGTAACCTTCCACATCTGAAGAAGCATCTATCGCCTTCCTTCGCCGATCACGTGAAGCTCGAGACACAGTTTCTCCACTACAGAAAGAATCATTAGTGTTGATTATGACGACTCAAATTAAGAAAATACCAAACCTACAAGTGCCTATCCACAATGCCGTTAAAGCAAGAGAATATAGTTGATTTAATAAAAACGTCAATATCTCTTTCAGAATTATGACGTTGAGGAATTCCAATATCAATCATCTCATAACTATAACAAGGAAGGGTGTATAAGTCAGTTTAATTGAGGCGTCCGTTATCGCAAGGATTTAAATTATACTTACGTGTAGCGGAGTAATTCGAGGATGTATGATACATCTTTATTTAGGTGATCTTCTTCTCGTATAAGATTTTTATTGCTTTCATCCTTATTTTCAACAATTAGAAAAGGATTTGACTCTTCAACTTCGCTGGACGTGAGAATATTTCTGATCTCAAGAACCGAACCATGGATCCCATTTGGTTTAACAGTTTTTGCGATCTTTTTCAGTTGCTTTGTCGTCAACTAAAGGTCAAAGGTAAACAATGATGAAAAATTACACAGGAATTTCTTGTAAATTCCGGTGTACCTTCGCTAACGATCCTAAACATCTTTCTGCTGGCGGCACTAACACTGTCCACTCATTGGGTTGTCCTATCCATAGGGCAGATGAGATTAATTTGCGAACATTTTCCTGATCATTTTGGGATAATGTTGAGGGAGCAACCTCAGAATAGGATAGGTCAATTATTCGCCATAAAAGTGGCCTGCATAAGTAATAAGTTAGCTTTACTTATTTTAATATATCAAATCAATAGCTTGTTATTGATCACTTACTTTGAAGCAATATTCGAGCCTATTGTGACATCATTGTTTTTTGTTCATTGATTACTTTGTTCAACCAATCATGAATTGGATAGTTGAATTCCCATTCAACCGAACTTAAATGAGAATGTGATAGCGTTATTACAAACTACATACTGTATATTATTGTGGTTATATGTATTTAATTCTTACCTAACATCCATCGCTTTTATCTCTTCTTCATCCCGTGCATACATCTAAAAGGTTCGTGAATCAATTTGAATAACTCGTTTTTGTGCTAAAAATAAAATGAAACTAATCTCATACCTCGAATAGATATTCAACATCATCTTGATATGCTCCTTCACATGATGAATCCTAGTAATATAATAAAGGTGATTTAGAAATAAAGTGGAGTCGATATTCAATATCATGTCAAACAATGTATTAAATTCATGCACCTGCCGACTACGCTTTTCATTTGATGGGCCTGCCTCGTTGTCATTGGTGTCATCCTGCGGCCTCTTTTTATTTTCTGTTCCTTGTAACATCTCTGACAATTTTTGAGACGAATATATTTTTTCCTCAATGTGCTAGACCCTCTCAGCAAGTTGCAGATCACAATAACGTTCATAAAAATTGTTGTACCATTTCATACATCGTTCAAGGACAGTTTCTCCTTCAAAAGTATTGAAGTTTAATAATTCTTTACAAAAATGCTTTACACTGTTCGGAACTCTTATATGATTGGTATTTATCATAGCTTCGAGTGAATCTTTCCAGCCATTTAATACATCGGTCCAGGTTGGAGTTATGTTCTCAGTTTCTAAACGATAGTTTAGGTAACTTTTTAGCCTCCAATCCTGGGCACCAACCTTCTTAAAATAATCGTTAACATTTAATTCATCAGGTGCCAAAAAGCGGTTGTAAATTTTTGATCTTAACGTAGCAGTCATTATTCGAGAATAGATATTTTCAGTGAACCGAGAAATGATATAGAAAGTTTAGAGAGGAATTGTTATCTAAATGAAGAAGAGATTTATTAAAGTTTAATTAGGTGTAAAGTGACGTGCGTTAAATAAAATTACAGGACGAGTCACTGATCAAGTTACACATCATCAGCCAATATTATTAGCCTATTGCAGCGTTGTCACGGGACAATGTCCGGGACAGATTTTACCATAAAAATTTCATCCACGTGACTTTTGGCCGGCATTACGGCATTAAGAAATTAACAGCGTGACAAATATTTGTGACAAATAGGAGTTCACTCCCAGAATACATAGTAAAAATGAAAATTTGAGGGGTGTGACGCAGGATGACAAATATTTTACTATGATCACGTGGGGTGAAATTTTTATGGCGATACTGGACAGGTGACACGAGAAAACAGTGCTAATACTAGTTACACATTTTTTATACTGTAAGTTGCAGAAGAATACAGACAAAGTAAGGACATGCACGGGACAGAAAAAAAAGCTACTATTGTGATGAAGGAGCGTAACTATGCTGAAGCTTCTCGTGTCGGCCAGTTCAGCGGCGGCGAGAGCTTCCCTTGTATCTCTGGATATTTAGGAGAAGCCATGCTTCATGTCGGCCAGTTCTGCGGCGGTGAAGTTATGAGTTACTAACTAACAGCTGATCGCGTCGGCCAGTCCAGCGGCGGTGACAGTTGATTCATTGATTTTGCTGAAGTTTCTTGTGTCGGCCAGTTCTGCGGCGGCGAGAGCTTCCCTTGTATCTCTAGATATTTAGGAGAAAGCCATGCTTCATGTCGGCCAGTTCTGCGGCGGTGAAGTTATGTATCAGTGAATATCCAAGTTATTTCTTGGTAGTTATCGTCCAAATCATACATAGTAGCACATAACTTTAGAAATCCAATCTGAGAAACTTTATTATTAAGAGAAAAAGGCAGCTAAGTGATAAATATAAAACGAAATTTATGAAATGCTTTAAAGGGAGGGATTACGCGGATCCTAGGTCATATAATGCGAGTACCTGCTTCATATTATTTCTTTTCTCCTAAATTTACGAAAAATCTCTACAGCTAATTTTGTTTCTATCACTTCTATAGCCATCCATCGAAAAGACAGATTACGGATTGATGATAAGATATCCGATGAATCCGATGAAAATCTTTAATTTTTTTTTGATTTTTTACTCCGAACTAGCTATTGCATTTTAGTAACTTTATTTTTTAGAACGTCAAACTGAAAGTCCTGAACCTTGAAATCTTGCATCACAGGTAAAGTCATTCATTAGTTAAATTTTTTTTTATTTGAAATAAAATTATCTAATACTAAATTTACGTTGATAGGACGGTCTGGAACTTTGAAACACTGGAACCGATCGAAGGCAAGTATAATTGTATAAATTCGTTAATAAATTCTATATATTTTTTTTTTTTTTAAAAAAAAAATTCACACTACTTACGGATCCGGAAGTTATGATTGGAGGTAAGTCTTAATGGAGTGGAATATTTTGTTATTTTTTTATTTATAATAATTAAAAAAAACGCACTTATCTTTTTAAAACGTTTCAGATCCTTGAAGTTTTAGATTAGAATCAGATCGTAGGTAAGCCCTAATGAATAAAATTGTTAGTTTATTATTTTGATTTTTAAAAAACTATTTCTTTATAGGACGTCCAGAAATCTTGAAGTTGAATCAAAGGAAAGTTTTAAGGTAATTTATTAATTATTTTATTGTTATTTATTGTTAATAAAAAAATAATAATAACACACTACTTGCATTTGTAAACTGTTTCTAATCCTTAAATGGGTAGTCTAATGGAGTGAAAAATTTTTGTTAGTTTTTTAATCTATAAAAAAAAAAAAAAAAATTTTGTGGATCCTTGAATCTTGAATCTGAAATAATTAAAGAAATTTGTTAGTATATATATTTTTATTACAAAATAAAACTAAACATTAACTTAACTTTGTAAAACCGATCTAGAATCAATAACTTTAATCGAAGGTAAATTCTAATGAAATAATTTATGATTATTTTTTTTTTTTTGTTTTCTAATAACAAACTAATATTTTTTATCTTAGTAAACTGATCTAAAACCTTGATCAGGCCTTTGAAAACACCCAAATTGTGCATTGGCCATCAAAAAAAGATTTGCCAATTGTTTGACTGTTATAAATCTAGAAAGACTTGTAAGTTTTGCTGAAAATTTTTGATCTATTCAATATGTTCTTACAGGAAATCAAAATCTTAGATCAGAGATAACCAATAACAATTTTTCTAATATTTTTTTTTTATTTAACACTTAGCATTTTAACATTGTCTTCTTTAATTATAAAAATATTTTAATAACTTTCTTCACATTTTTGATATCGAAATAATCAAACAATTTAACTTTGTATTCTAAAATTCTGTTAAAATTTGTTTCTTTAAAAATATTTATTTATTTGAATAAAAAAAACTAAAACATAGTATTCAAAAAGTTTTTTAAAATTCTGCTTATTATTTTTTAAAGTTCTCTTAAACAAATTGTTATCAGATAAATTTTAATTAATAAAAGCTACTTATAATTCATCTATTAATTTTCACATTACTTCTTTTCTTAATTTCATATTATGATCATTTTGTATAAGACCAACATATTTGCTTAATAACAAGTTAATTCTTTCTCATTCAGATTGAATAAAAGAAATTCTTGATTTTAAATCTTCCTGTTTTTCCAAAACCCTTCTAATATTTTGTTTAATATACTTTACTCCAAAAGTTTCTAAAGCTTTGTTAAATACGAACTAATATCTAGGATGAATCAAATTAATTTAACATATATGATCCAAAAGTATTTTAAATAATATCACCTTTGATAAAGAAAGAAAATGTATTATAGATTGAGCATAATTACTTCTTCCAACAATTGAAAAAATACTGGTCAAAATCAAAAAAATCAGACATGCAAAAATCAGCCTAAAATCAGCCTAAATTCAGTAAATTATCAAAAATCAGCCTAGCTGATTGACATACATCAGAAATTGGCTAAGAATCAGCCAAAATTTGACTATCTTATTATAGCTGATTGATGTTCAATTGAAACGATTGTATTATTATACCTAAGGAACAATAATATATTATCATTCCTAAGGAATAATGTATTTATCATATCTTAAGTATGATAATTTTATCGTTCATAAGGAACAATATATTTATCATTCCTTAGAAATAATAGTTTTATCATTCTTTAAGAACGATTGTATTATTGTACTTAAGGAATGATGGTATTATCATTTCTAAGAAATGATGATTTTATTGTACTTTAGAAATGATGGTATTATCGTTCTTAAGATACAATACATTTATCATTCTTAAGGAATGATTATTTTATTATTTTTTAGAGATAATAGTATTATCATTCTTAAGGAATAATACATTTATTGTATCTTAAGTATGATGATTTTATTATTCCTTAGAGATGATAATTTTATCATTCCTTAGGGATAATTGTATTATCATACCTAAGGAATGATAGTTTTATCATTCTTAAGGAATGATTATTTTATCGTTTTTTAGGAATAATAGTTTTATTATACCTAAGGTATGATAGTTTTATCATTCTTAAGAAATGATAGTATTATTATTCTAATAAACTGAACTTTCAGATTAAACCAATTTGCTAAAATCATATATATTATTTGAGTTTATTTCTAATATATAAGAACATTTATATAAATAAGCTTAATTTTTTAACTTTTTAAAAAATAATTTCAATCACTTCCAAATTTTCTCTTTTACATTCTACCAAAACACTGAAAAAAAAATCATCTCAAGAACAAAAAGATTTTAAGTTGAATTTTAATCAATTTTCACCTTCAGCTATCAAAATCGAATGAAATAAAAATTGTATTTAAGTCAGCTTTTTAAAAATAAACTGATTTTTTTTACTTTTTATAATAGAAATATGCCTCCAACTATCAAATTGGATGAAATTAAGTTGAATTTTTCAAAAAATATACAAAAAAACAACTGATTTTTTTTTATTTTTTATAATAGAAACATATCAAATTAGATGAAACTTAAGTTGAATTTTAGTTAATTTTTCTGATTTTTTTACTTTTATAATAGAAGTATGCCTTCAACTATCAAATCGATATTAGTGATAATCCGTTTGTGTCACTAGATGACTGTGCCAACTAATGTCACCAATGATCACCAGAAAAATCATGATCATCATTTTCACTAATTTCATTGCTATCACGGTTATCGTTGTAATATTCATTTTCTTTATTTTATTTATTATTATGTTTATCACCATTTTATTTAATATATTTATTTTCATAGTTATATTTACTTTCATTATTATATTTATTATCTCTATCTTATAATTGTA
>CAJVPQ010000296.1:0-31666 GCA_910591825.1 Funneliformis caledonium
TTAAGGCACATATTTTTTTAATTGAATTACTAATTATATCAATTCCCTTAGCAACTGCTAAATTTAAAATATGTGCAACATATCAATAATGAGAAAAATTTAAATTATTAAATTCTTCTTCAAGTTGTTCTGCTATAAAATCATCACAAGTAATTATTAAGCTTGCATTATCTGTTGTTAAAGCTAATGCTTTTTCTGCTAATTCAAATTCATATAAAACTTTTATTATAGCATCTGTTATATTAATTCCATTATGACGAACTGTCATTGGAATAATATCAAGTAAAAATATTTTTAATTTTCAAGAATCATCAACATAATGAATTGTAAGACTAAGAAATGCTATATTGTTAGATGCGGTCCATATATCACTAGTGAAAGCTACTTTTCCCGATATTTTACTTGTTACTAATTTTACTTGCTCTCTTTTACTTTGAAATAATGCTAATATTTGATCTTTAATTGTATGTTGATTATAAAATCGATATCTAGGATCAAATTTATTAATCATTTGTCTCCATTCTTCACATTCTACAACACTGAAGGGTTGTATATCATATATAATCCAATTAATAACATATTTGTCATGCTCTTGCTGTTCATTTTCAGAATGTAGATCATTACGATAATCATGTAAGGTTCTTTGTCGTTGCTTAAATACTACAATTTTATGAGAATTTAGGTGTCATCTTAAAGAAGAAGTTCCTGTTGATAATGAAAATACAGTTTTGCATCCCTTCAAGTAGGATGATTATTGTTAAGATCAAAATGCTCACATACAGTTGATTTAGAAATTCCTTTTTGTTTTGACCTAATAGATCGCGATATTATTAATTTCTCTTGAATATCAGAATCGGTATCATCATCTCTTATTTCATCATCTTCCTGAAAATCTTCTTCATCTTGAATAATTGTAGCATTATCATCTTTAATAAAATAAAATAATGTGTAAGAAAAAAAGAAAGCGTGAGAATTATTTTTTAAAAAAAAAAAAATTTAACCTTGATTTTCCATTTTGCCGCTGCTAAACAATTAAAGTTAATGTTAAAAGTAAAATCTGTGATTGTTACATAAATAAAAATTTTATGTATCACAGATCATCATACTATATACAGTTAGACCTCTTTAAATGCATCCCTTTGGGACCAAGTAAAAGAGTGCATTTAGAGAGGGTGTATATTAATGGAAAATATACATTTTAACAAATTTTTATAATATAATCATTCATCTTCGAATAATTTAATGCTTGAGAATCCAGTAGATATAAGAAGGTAAGTAATTTAATGTTAGTTTTATTAATTGATTAAAAAAAAAAATAAAAAAAATATTAAAATATTTTTTTTATAGCACTCAACTTCGAATGATCCAATGCTTGAGAATCCGGTAGCTACAAGAAGGTAAGTAATTTAATGTTAGATTTTTGATTGATTAAAAAATAAAAAAATATTAAAATATTTTTTCATAGCACTCACCTTCGAACGATTCAATACTTGAGAATCCGGTAGTTATAAGAAGGTAAGTAATTTAATTGTTTGTTTGATTGATTAAAAATAAAAAAATATAAAAATATAAAAAATATCATAGGACTTACCTTCAAACGATCAATGCTTGAAGAATTCGGTAGCTACAAAAGGTAAGTGATTTTAGTTATTAGTTACATTGATTGATTTAAAAAATAAATATTAAAAATTTTTTTTTTCACATGACTCACCCCCGAATGATCCAATGGTTGAAGAAATTTAAGATTGTCAAGTCATGCAAGATTATAATGATGCTAAAGAGTCAAGACCGAAAAAAAAGCTGCATGTGTACTAATTAATGAATAAAAAAAAACATCAAATTTTCAACGTTCCTATTATTTTATAAAATAGTCACGTGACGTGCATTTAGAGATCAGATTGTCATATCAAAGGACAGAAAAATTTCTTGCATGTACAGAACTTAGAGGGTGCATTTGGCCTCTAAGTCCCAAGCTTGGAACTAGAACATTATGTGCATTTAAAGAGAGTATGCATTTATAGAGGATGCATTTAGAGAGGTCTGACTATATGTAAATTACAATATAATAACCAGTCCTGGACTGGTCTTCAGTATATGGACCGAGGACCGCAGGACTAGTCTAATTAACCGATCTATAATCAGTCTTACTAGGACTGATCCAACCCTAATTATTATTAGATTTATCATTATAATATATCATCATTAATCAAAGATTGTGTTTCTTCTTCATCATTTAATAATTCATACCATTCTTTTAATCTTTTATCCCAATCTTGCTTTGTAGTTATATAAACAGTTATATCAATTGTATCTTCAATTTGTTGATTATTTGATTCTATAATTGGTAATGTATATTAATTTGTGATTTTTTAAAATTGTATTTTCATTTCTTTTCATTTTTAGTTCAATTAATATTAATACGAAGTTGAGCCATAGCTTAACCTTTTTATACTAAATAAATTAATAATAGTTAATAAATATATTTTATATTTATAAAAATAAATATAATATATCCTTTAATCTATTTCTTCGAGGAGTTCTGTTTGAATATCTTTTAATATTTTAATAAAATATGCATTTTGAGAATTTGTAAAATAGAGATATAGTTTAACAGCATCAATAAATACTTTTGCTAAAATATTAGACTTCTTAAAACAGTTAAATTGCATTGATAGGTAAAACACGATAAAAAAATATATTCAGGATATTTAAAATAAAGTTATCATCTATATAAAAATATAATAAATTAAAAAGAATTATTATTTTATTTATTTTTTATTTTTTATTTTAATACATTTTAAAAGTAAAATAACTTACCATGCTAAAGCATATGCCATAGCACTATCACTTACAACTGCAGCTACTTTTATTAATTGTTGCTTTAATTCTTGTAACATTTCTTTAACATGTAGAATAACATCAATTGTGCACTCTTTTGTCTACTTATATCTATTGCTTTCTATACTAAAGTTTCACTAAAAGGTAATATTATTATAACTCTAAATAATTCTTGATTTATAATATTCTTCTATTCATCAAATATAAGTATAATACCAGCCTGCTTGTATACTTGATTAAGTTTATCATGTTATAACTTATTAATATTTTTGACAGCTTGATCTAATATAAGACTAGATAGTTATTTTCAATCTGATAATTTTAAATTTGAGTTTAACTAATAAAAAAAAAGCTTGAGTAGAAGGATTATTAACCCATTGAAAAGTCTAACCATTAGTCACTATCATTTTAACTAAAAGATCATTAAATATAGGAATTTTAGTTTTAGTAATATTTTGCATAGCATATTTAGGTAACAGTAATTGCTTAAGTTTTTTAGCTTATTTTTTATTAGATTCAGAAGACTGACTTATAGAACTTGTAGAATTTGTAAAAAAACTTATTATAGAAGCAGTATTATTATTATCTGTAAATAATAAATTAATAATTAATTATTTTCTTTTAAAAAGAAATATAAAAAACTTTAAACTATTTAAATTTATATGTTTATTTATAGGTAATTTATTCTTTTCTTCATTACTAATACAATCTCTTAAAATTTCTTCTCCCTCTTCATCATATTTGTTTCAAAAATGCATACAATTTAACATATATTTTTTAACTTATCTTTCTATTTATTATAAGGTTGTCTTTTCTTTTAAAATTCCATTATATACTTTACTCAAGTATTGTTAGTCTTTATCTTCTGAGTTATTTTTTTAAACTATAATATATTTAGAAAAGTTATATCTAGAATGACTTTCATTTCATATCATAATTAAATATTCAAAATATAAAAAAAGAATTAATTAATTCTTTTATTAAAAATTATGAAAATGTCAAAAAAAAGTTACAAAAAGTTACAACAAAATTTGCAAAAAGAAAAAAAATAAATTGAATTATTCTATATAAAAATTCACTAAAAAACTGTAAAAAAAATAGATTTTACTACTTTAGATACTATAATTAATGGTCATTAAATAGACACGTGATGCTGAAAAAAAGTAATCTTTATAGAAATTAAAAATCCTTTAAGTTCCAAATCCTAATCCAATTTTATATTATCAATAAAGAAAAAATAAATGAATACTCTTAATTAAATCTTCTAAAATAATAATTATAAGAAAATTCTTCATTTATTTATAAAACTTATTTCATATTTATACAAAAATATTTCAAAAAAATTCTTTTAATAATCATGATTTCTATAATTTCTATTCAAACTACATAAAGTATAATTGATAAAAAAATAAAACAGATTATTTTATTCGATATACACTTTTTACTAATAATGCTACTTCAGTATTCCAAAGTTATTTAAAAAATACGATTTGTAAATTTCAAAAATTGGTATTTTTGTATCAAATTCCATATGACCCTTATTATCAAAATATATTATATTTGACATTTTGATAGTTATGCTTATCTTGAATTATTTTTCACAAGCATTTCATTTAAATATTAAATTTATACATAAATTGATAATTTAGTAATTTAGACGAATGCATTGATAGATCTTACTATTAATCTTATATCTGTCATTGCTTACATGCTCAACTTTACCTATAAATTATATGAAATATAATTTTATTTGAAGAATTTAAAGTCTGTTAAAGAATTCTGATTATTAATAATATTATTTAGAATTTATAAAACTAGAGATGCATTAGAATTGGTATTTTAATGTTAATTGATCATTTTAAATTATTAACAATTCTGCAAGGATTGTAATTTAGAATAAATGAACTCTAACTTAATAATTATAAGATAAATTAAGATTATTATTATACATCTTACAAAATACTTAATATGCTTGTTTTAAATAAACTCATAAGTTCTAATCCATTAATAAGAATCATTGGCAGAATTGATAAATACCATTCTGATTTTACAAGCTGACTGTCATTATTACAATTCATTAGTAATGAAGATAAAATATTTTTTAAGTTAATGCAGGTATGAAAATGCTGATATAACAAGTACTGGTTGCATTCTTTCTTTCTTAAGCCTTTGTACTAAATTGACCTATGCTATGAAGGATGTTATTATTTGAACTAACAAAATTATGAGCTATTGTGATAATTGTATCTTAAAAACTTTTATCACTATAGTAATATATTGCTTATTCTAAAATAGCTCTGAATAAAAAAACTTTAATTTCGTTCTTATACTTTTTCTTAAAGCATAAGTACAAAACTTTTCTCTAGCTTAGGTTTTAATCTATTGAAAACCTTTTAGAATCAATCGTTCATTTATCAGCTTGACTTGAAAAAAACTAACTCTTTATTTATATAATTCTTTATTGTAATTTCTTTCTCAAAATATTAGGTTGAAAGAATATAAATTTTTTAGAATGTGAAATTTTCATTAAAAATGTTATATTCTGATTAGAATAAGAAAACTTCATAATTATTTAACCATTTTCTTGTGATTATCAGCTTTCTTTATTAAAGACTAAATCGATAAAGTCCTGTTTATTTTCTTAAAAAGCTCAAAAGTTTTTTTTTATAATGCTTTAGACTTCTAAAATAATCATTAGCTTCTTAGATATTAGAAGTTTCAAGACTCTGGAAACAGAATAATATTACAATGGTATTAGTTATTAAAATTAATTGTTGTCAAAATTATCTATAAAGAAATTACTTTGTAATATTTGATCTTCTAATTTTTAGCATTAGAAATCATTTTCTTCTAATTTTTATATTCAGGTGAGGTAAAAAATAATATCTCTTTATTGCCTTTATATACTAATAAATTTGATATATTTTAATTGAATCTCTTGATTATTTTATTTATTAGCGTAATTTAAGAATTTCATACCTTTACAATTAGTGTAATAATTCTCATAAAAAACTTAGAACTTTTAACAAGAAGGAAAAGAAATAATCAAAGAAATTAATTATCAATTCTTTTATATAACTTTTATTATGATCTTAATCTGTCATAATTATCAGATACTCATATCATAATTCGCTTATTGATGTATTTTTCTTTTCTTGCTTCAATCCAAAAATTTGCTTTATATATTAAATCTCAAAGTTATTCATCTGAAGTTGTATCTTCACAAATATTTAAAAGATTTACTCAGAGTGAAAAACTTCTATAATTATCACATCTAACTTTGAAAGACTAGCAACTGCTAAAGCTTTTCTGAGTATCTTTAGTAAGGATTAAAATATAATTCTTAGTATTTCTACTGCTTAGAATTTGCATCTTTCAATTTTAAAATTCTAGTGATTCTTTTGAAAGTATATCAAAATCTAATTAACATAAATTTTTTACAATTTTTAGCTCAAAAAATTACTACTTTTCCTTCTTTAGGTTTTTAAGAATTAGTTATTTGATTTATAACATATTTATTGAGAAATACTCTTGTAGATCTTCTATAATAATATTATTATTTTAATTATTATATCCGGTAATTTTTATATGATAATCAATTTACTTACTTGTTCTTTTTTCTATCTCTCTTCTTTAATTTAATATCTTCTTTAATTAATTATTTAATTCATAATTAACTTCATCTAAAATATGATTAATATATCACATTTGAGAATTATTATATAGGAGAAAAATCAAAAGGTTATATGTATATATATTTTAAAGTATAAAACAAAATAGTACTATTACTTACATTTATTAAAGAAGAGATTTTTGAAATATATGTATACAATTTTGCTCATTACATATCAGATTCTGGTGTTCTAAAATTTTATATCAAGTTGATGAAATTCATTTTTTTTTAAAGTTAATCTGAATTCATTTTAATTCATTAGAGAAATATAAATAAAAAGAAAGTAAAGAAAGTTATATTATATTATTCTAAATAGTTATTGATAATCTTTTTTTTTCTAATTTTAAGTTTTGAACTGTCTAAAATCAGTTTTAGACTAGTTCAAAATTCAATTAGACAGTCATGAATTAGTTTTAGACATGTCCAAAACCCATTAAATTTTAAACAGTTTTAGACTTATCTAAAACTATCTAAAACTGTCTAATTTAATCAATTAATTAGACATGTCTAAAACTCATCATTGTATAATATCATACTGAACTAGTCTAATAAATTATAATGTATCAGTTTTCTATCTACTCTTGATAATACAGTAAATTATTATAAAATTTGTAATGTTTTAAAATTAAAATTTTTAACCAATTCTTTTTATTTCAAAAAAAAATAATATTATAATCATTTTTTTTTGAAGGATAAATGTATCATATAAAAATTTAATTATTGTTTTTGTAATTAAATTAATTTTAATTTTTATATAGCTTTTCTTTTTAATTTAATTTTACTAAATTCATTTTAACAAACATATTGTTAAATTAAAAAATTACTTTATATCAGAAATATAAATTTTAAAAATTCTAATAATGATACACTATGAACTAAAATAAATTTTTAAAATTCATATTGTACTATATTTTTCTTATAATAAAAGCTCTATATATATTACTAGTACAGTATGATACAATTCAAATTTTATGAAAAAATACTGATCAGCATAATCATACCATACTGGTCTGGTAAATATATCATATCAGTTTTCCATATACTCTAAATAATATAGAGTAATTATTTATGGTCACAAATGAGGTAATAAATAATTGCTGATAATGTTTAATATAATAAAATAACTATCTATGATGTGATAAAATATTTTAAAGAAACTAGATCTGCAATACCAAAAAATATTGTAGTTCAAAGTCACTTTTTGATTCAAATACATAAGCTTTACTCAAAAAGCTTATTATATAAAATTTAAAGTATTATCACTTTATCACTCAAAAAATTCAAGAATTATTGACTAAAAAAAAGAAAGTTTTATCTATTATAATTAATCAAACTCTTAAAAATATTAGCTTACGTTTATGTATTGCTTACTTTAAACTATTAATTTCTGAAAATAATAAAAAAAAAATTGGTTTAGATTTTAAAACGAAAAGATTGATAATTATAAAGTGAAAAAAAATTATATAGTTTGATAAATCAACATTTAGTCAATTTTTACAAGATCATAGTTTACATGTATAATATACACCAGAAGATGAATTTAAACCTTCATATTTAACTATTATAATAAATTATAGTTTAATGTTTTGAAAATGCTTTTCATGATATAGGCTGAGATCTCTTATTTCTTTTGTGAATCTATAACAGGATAAAGATATACAAAAGTGTTACAGAAATATACTATTCTTTTATTTTGCAAATTAGGTTTTTGCAAACAAGAAAATTTTTTAGAAGAATAATGCTTCACTTTATTGAGTAAAAATTGTTATTGATGTCATAACACCACAAAGATTTTATGCTACTCTGACCTGCACAAAGTTCTAATTTAAACCAATTGAAAATTTTTGAAATAAAGTGTGTAACTTGTTTAATCAATCTAAAAACTTGAAAGATTTGAAACATAAGGTAAAATGTTCAATTTTACTTGAATATATTCAAAATTTAGTTAAAAGTATGCTTTATCAAATCTAAGTATATGGGGACCTCCTAGCAAAAGGGAGCTCAACCAATCACGTGATTTTAAAAAAATCGCAATTTAATATTATTGGTTAATTTAGTAAATTATAATTATTTTGTTATTTTTAAAGATTTTTAAAATCAGTTTTTTGCAAACTAGGGTAAAATTTTGCAAGGAATTTATTAAAAGCATTAGTTTTTCTTTAGCAGATTTATATCATTTATTAAATAGAATAAAAGAAAAATACAAGAATTAAATTTATAAAATATTATATTTTTTTAATATATTATATATAAAAAAAAATTTTTTTTCTGAAAGATTAGATCAATTAATATGTAATTAAAAAAAAATTCAAAAACAAAATTTTGCCTCCCAAATATTATAAAATAATAAATCCTGAAAACATATATTTTTAAGTATATCTTAATCAATATCTCACAAAAATAAAATAATAATTCTCATCAAGGTGAAGCTAATGATCATTAAATTATAATCATTAATTATGATGATATTGTTTGTTAAAGTTTTGGATTTTATCCATACCCATATAGTATGGATAAGTATAATGTTTTGAATTTTTCAAGTCTCGGATTTTTTATTGGGAGCCGTGCAATTCAATAGGAAAAGCATATGAAAGGAATTAACATTAAATAATAATCAAGTGAATATAAATAATTATTAATAATAAATAGTAATATGAATAATTAAAAACTTAAATTAAGATAAAACTTCCGTTATAAATCAAATATCTACATCTTTTGATCACCTTGCATATAAGATTACCTCATATTATATCACAATTTATCAGATAAGATTTGTATCAAACAAATGAAATTTGTCCAACAAGTTGTGACATTAGCAAATTTGGTTTTCTCTAACCGAACAGGGACTAAAAAATTGATAATCTCAAATATTCGCAAAAAATTATTTATAAGGGTCAAACTTTTTTTTTAATTTATAATCGAAAAATTTTTACATTTTAAACAATTTACAATTTAAAGTTAATATAATGGCACAACGAGTTCAACAGATTGCTAGTCATCTTGCAGGAAACAACGTAGCTGTTGCTAGAGTTGGAATGAAAACCCCAGACGATGTAGTCATTGTCACAGCTGTTCGTACACCCATGACTAAAGCTAAGAAGGGTGGCTTCAAGGATACAGTACCTGAAGAGTTGCTTGCTGCTGTTTTCAAGGCTATCCTTGACAAATCAAAAATTGACCCTAATCTTATTCAAGACATTGCTGTTGGTAACGTTCTTCCTCCCGGAGGTGGTGCTACTGTTGCACGTGCGGCCGCTTTATATGCTGGCATTCCTGATACCGCTGCTTTAAATACTGTTAACAGGCAATGCTCCTCGGGTTTACAAGCAATTGTACAAATTGCTCATGAAATAGCACTTGATCAAATCGAAATTGGCATAGGTATAATTTAATTAATTATTATATTTGTAACATTAAAATCTCGTTTTTATATCCTTAATTATGTTTCTTTTAATAAAATAGGTGCCGGTGTAGAAAGTATGACTTTTGGTTATGGTGCTGGAGTTATGCCTGAAAATACCTCTGAACAAGTTTTTTCAAATCAAGCCGCGGCTGATTGTTTGTTACCGATGGGAATTACTTCCGAAAATGTTGCAAAAGATTTTGGTATTACTCGCGCTAAGCAAGATGCATTTGCTGCGTTATCTCATAAAAAAGCCGCCGCCGCTCAAGATACTGGCCTGTTTAAAGAAGAAATTATTCCTGTTAAAGCGAAATGGACAGATCCAAAGTCTGGCGATGAAAAGGAAATAGTTGTATCAGAAGATGATGGTATACGTAGGGGAACTACACCGGAGGGTTTGGCCAAATTAAAGCCTGCTTTCGCGGCTGATGGTACTACCACCGCTGGTAGTTCTTCCCAAGTTTCAGATGGTGCCGGAGCTGTTTTATTGATGAAAAGAAAAACCGCCGAAAGATTAGGTTTACCTATTCTCGGTAAATTTGTTCGTGCTGCCGTTGTCGGTGTTCCACCAAGAATTATGGGGATTGGACCGGCACTTGCTATTCCAATTGTTCTTAAACAAACTGGACTTACCGTTGACGATATTGATATTTTTGAAATCAATGAAGCTTTTGCTTCTCAAGCTGTTTATTGTGTTGAAAAATTAGGTATTGATATTAACAAGGTTAACCCAAAGGTATGTTTTCAAACGTTCTAAATCTTTGAATAAAACCAAATAACGAATTACATGGGGTGGTAAAATAATAATATATTTGTTTATTTAATATTTTTGTACGATGTAGGGAGGAGCTATTGCATTAGGACATCCACTTGGAGCCACAGGTGCTAGACAAATATCAACTATATTGACTGAATTAAGAAGAACAAAAAAGAAATTAGGTCTCACATCTATGTGTATTGGTAGTGGCATGGGTATGGCTGCTGTTTTTGAAGCTGAGTGGTAAAAAAAATTCGAGATTTTTTTAAATAATTATATAATAAAGTGTAAAATATCTGTTCGTTATGTTAGTCCGTTATGTTAGTTAACTTTACAGGGTAGATTTTATATGTTAAAAAGATTTATTTTATTTTGTTTTAATGTTACGATTACATTAAAGAACATTAATTATATATATATATAATTATAAAATTATCAAATTATCTAAAATAAATTATAATTTCGAGAATTTTTCTCATTTAGAATGAAAATAAAAAAAGAAATCAGAATCCGCCCAAATTACCCAAATTAAGAATTTTCTGTTTTTAACATTTTTTAGTTAAAATGGAATTCAAAAAGGTGCCTAATCTATAACCACCTTTAGCGAGTTGTTTATCAACAAAAGGTATAGCAGCTTTATAATAACCTTGTCCTAAATCTAAATTAGGATTTTCATCAATAGATTCCCAAACAAAAGGACAATTGATTTCATTAGTATCAGTAGCCCAACTTAAAGGACATCGTGTAGTAGCTTTAGCACGCTTTAAAATTGTCGAAGTATCACGACGACGACGACGTGACGGAGTGTCACATGCTACCCATTCATCTTTTTCGGAAACATATGTACCATTTTGAATTTCACTCGTAAGGAACGCTATGTATTTGTCTAGACTATTGTCGAAATCTTGAAGGCGTTTTCGTACTATTTGTGTATCCCAGATGGCATGTAAACTTAAAGATGAAAAGGAAAAAAAAAAAATTAGTAAAAAGTTTTTTTTTTCGAGGGAAGATCGATAATCACGTGTGCCTACTTTGTTTTACGTCCATCAAAGGTTACGGGAACATCATTTCCACCTTTAGAGCGACCACAGACATGTAAAGCTAATTAAAACAAAAGAAAAAGGGAATGAATTAAAAATTCAATCAAATATATTCGCGGTCATAAATTTGTTATATAGGATAGTTACGTTGAGTGATGTCCCCAAAAAAATGTGTCAAGAAACGAAGGGCGATATCTCTTGTATCTCTATCGAATCCATTTTCGCAGTCCAATTGTGTGGTATAATTGGCGATAGCTATGAAAAAAAAACCATTAAATTAGCCATCTTCTAAAGGCAAGCCGAAACAATGCTTCTTTTATAAAAAAAAAAAAAAAATGTACACAATGTACACTTACCACCAACAACACAAACGCCATCAGGACAATCCCTTTCTTCATCAACGGAGCAACTTTTACCAGGATTATCTCGAGTATCAATAAAATGTAAAGGAGCACTCCAAAAAGCAAAAGGACTCCCCTTTTGTTTTTTTATCGTATCGGCCCATAAAGAAGCAGGAGCTAATTTACCACCAAATGATTTATCTTGAAATAGCTTTGCTACCTGACTTTCTACATCGGGTTGAAGAATATTTTGTGCAATTTGTCCGACTGCTTTATGTCCTTCTGCGCCCCATGCATCTACCGAAGATGGAATTCCGATAAGGGAGGTTAAAAGAAAGGTTAAAGGAATTGTTAAAAACGATTTCATTTTATTTTTTGGGTGTTTTCTTTTTAATAAAAAAAAAAAATGAATGATAGGAAAGTGAGGAGGAATTTCTTGATTTCGAATTTTCTTTACTTTGAGAAATTATCTTTTCAATTCGTTTTATTTATTAAGTGTTTTTTCCTTTCACATCCAAACCTGGGATGTTTTGGTAAATCACGTGAAAAATTCGCCCGAAGCATATGTGCTCGTGTTCGGCCGTATATATATTAAAAAAAAATAAAAAAGGAATTTATACATATTGTTATTAGCCGCCCCGCCCGAACATCATTTGTTGTTAGCCGAAGATAAACAACAAGAAGATTTTTTGAAACAATAATTGTTTCCAGAAAAGTTTGTTTTCATTTGATAACTATAAAAGAAAATTAGTGTAACAATTGAATTATGGAACGTAACGGTCTTATAGTCATGGTGCTTTATATTTATCAAAATTTATTACAATTTATACAAATTATTTAAGGAGAATCCGTGGTACTGATTAATGCGTAATCGATTCTTATTAATTGATAATTGAATTAAAAAAGGCGTTTGTATTTAGTGGCGCAGTATACGTATTTACCTTAAAAATTGTATATTAATTAGATTTGAGAAAAATAAATAACGAAATGATAAAAAAAAAACACGTACTGGTCACTCATTCTAATTAATTTATCTGTGCAATTTTTGTTTCCATGATCCAGTTTTCATGAAATGCTTATATGAACATTAACTTAACAACAATAAAACCTAAGTTTTTACCTTCATAATGAAAAATGAGAATTAGTTTGCTAGCTCAGAGGGATTAAATTCTTTTAGCGAAACTTCTAAATAACAATTTAATGAAAATCATCAACGGGCTGAAAATTTTTTTTTAATATGGTTATTCTTAAAACTTAAATTTACATTTGAATATATTAAAATAAAATTTAAGAGTGAATTTGAAAGTGAATTTGAAAGACTAAAAGGTAAGCGAGCAACCCACGCATGTTTATTATAAGTATGCAAGGTTATCACCCGCTCTCCGTTTATCCATCCATTAGAAAGAACTTTTTATGGTAAAGTTTACCAATGTTGAAAAAACTACCCGTACTCCCTTTATGATATTTACTTGTCTTTGGAAAGGAGGAACGGTTACACACAACAACGCAAAGTGGTTTAATCCTACTCCAGAGTCGTGATATTTGACCAGTTTTTAGATTTTTTTTCTAGGCAAGTTTGAATGAATTTGAACTAACTAGTTATTGTACTTCAAAGATGTTTTTGCGATGCAATTAAAATTTGGAAAGGTACAATTACCAGCTGGCTAGACCGTGAGTCTAAAGCTAAACAACTATTTGCACAATTCTGAAAGAAAGTTTATGATAACACTAACTTGACTTTTCAGCCAGGTATCTATCTCAAACCTATTTTCGTATTTGATGAGGCATGCAGTCTCTCTTTTAAGCGTGGTTACTAAACGAAATTTTTGCAATATTTACAGACACATTATCAGAACTCCTTCCGCTTTGATGTTGTAAGTGAGAAATAACTGATCGTGCAAACCTTTTCATGCTCGGAACAACCATGGTGGGGTTCTTGAAAAGAATGACGTTAATGATTTGGTTTCAATTGCACTGCAAAAATTACTCGGTCAAAATTTAGCAAGACTGTCTGGAACTTTAATCACTTTATATGGTTTGAACAGCGGTTTTAGATTATATGCCATTATTATCAAACCGGAGAACATTTCATTATTCAAGTGAAAATCATAACAAGCAAAATTATATATCCTGTTTCAACGACAACGGTGACGGAGTGGCCGGTCTTTTTGGATCGGGTCGATCCAACCCTAGCGAAATCTTAAAATTTGAAATCAATGGTCATTTCTAATTTGCTACTTATTTTTTTTTTTTTTTGATCAAAATTGTCTTAAGCAACTCAGTGATTATTAGCTTATTGATTCTAATTAAAAAATAACACGTTAATAATTCATTTACATTGGTTTTTTACATCTATGCACTTCCTCAAGAAAAGAAAAAATGAAAGCTTGCTCAGTGTCGATCCTTTAATTGATACAATGAATTTTTTTTAAGGTGCGTATTTACTGCGTCGCTTTGCCAATTAAAGAACAATGATTAATTTGTTCTGAAACTATGTGATTGTAGTCTATAATAATCATATGTTTACAAAAAACCCCTAATCTTTATTTAGAACAATCATGTTTAAAATTATTTTTAAAAGTATATAAAGTGTCTTTTTTAATTAAAAAAAAAAAAATTACGGTAAAATAAAAAAAATAAAATTAAACTTATCCCGCCAATATTATCAAAGAATGTCGATTTTTTTAACGTCGTTATCACTGGATTTTTCCAATATTCTGGATGATTCAGATGAATATAATGTTTTAATTAAAGTTGGTTCGGACGAATGTAATGAAAAAACTTTTCAAGCTCACTCACTTGTATTAAAGGCAAGGTCTCCTTATTTCAAAACTGCCTTGTCTAATAATTGGGTCAAAAAAGAAGGAAAAATGATGATTTTTAATAAACCAAATATTTCTCCTTATATTTTTGAATCGATTCTCAAGTATGTGATCAATTATACATATAATCTTCTTATTTAATAAAAGCAAAAAAAAAAAAATTTTTTCCGATTCTCACATTTCTTACATTCTACTTTAAATGATAGGTTTATGTATACAGGGATCATAAAAATGGAGCAACACAAAGGAAAGGATTTATTAAAATTGTTGGTAGCATCCGATGAACTACTGCTTAATGAACTACATGAAACAATTCAAGATTATTTGCTTTTACACAAATCCGATTGGTTACAACAAAATTTCGCTCTTGTACATAAAACGGTATTTCAATTAGAAAGTTCCAAAGGATTACAAGAATTTTGTTTGATAATCATCTGTGAAGAACCGCAGTTAATTTTCAAGGCAAAGGATTTTACAAATCTTGAAGAAGAAACGTTAATCACATTATTAGGAAGAAGTGATATGGATATGGAAGAAGTTGTCATTTGGGATCATATATTAGAATGGGGTATAGCTCAAAATCCAGAACTCACAATTGATATATCAAAATGGAAAGATGAAGATTTTGCTTTACTTAAGGAAACTCTCAATAATTTAATTCCTTATATAAGATTTTTTATAATGAATTCCGCGGAATTTTATAACAAAGTTCGTCCTTTTAAGAAAATCCTTCCAAAAGAATTGTACGAAGATTTAAAGAGATTTCATTTAAAAACCGGATTACAACTTAAATCCGAATATTTACAAACTCAAAGATATGTTGGAGTTAAATCAACCATAATTGATCAAAATCATGCCTCAATGTTATGTTCTTGGATTGATGGTGTTGGGGTAGATTCGACTTCACTTCCAAAAAGTTGTGAATTACCATATGAATTTAAATTACTATGTAGAGGTAGTCGGGATGGATTTGCTGCGACAACATTTCACGATTTATGTGATAATCAAGGTCCAACTATCGTTTGTCTTAAAGTGAACGATTCAAAACATGTAATCGGAGGTTATAATCCACTTTCTTGGGGGTCCACAAATTCTTGGAGAAGTACGCGTGATTCCTTTCTTTTTCAATTTAACATTTATTACAAGAAAAATTTAACGGCCAAAATTAGTCGCGTGTCAAATAATTGTGCTTCTTATGCTATAAGTGATTTTCAATTGAATGGACCATGTTTTGGAGATGGTGACTTGTGGATGAAGGATCAATTTAATCAAGCTGGAAGTTGTTATTGTAATAAAGAATCTTATGAACAGTCGGTTGGTGATATGTTTCATAGAGATTCTTGGGAAGGTTGGACCGGTAAAAATGGTACCTTTGCTGTTAATGATTATGAAGTTTTTCAAGTTATAAGAAAACGAATTATTAATAATTAAACGAGGGGATTTTTTGAAACAGAAAAAAATTTTTTTTTTTCATTAGTTTGGATTGTAAATTTTTCATAAAAAATTTGTATATATATTAAATAGTATTAAATTTATTTATTATTCCTTATCAGGACAATGTATATATTTTATAAAAAGAAAAATAAAGAAAATTTATTAAATAAAAAGCAAAAATGATATATTATTTCTTACAGTGCTCGCGTGATATGTAATGGTGACAAATAGAAATTTCACGATTAAAATACTAGGCAAATCATAAACTTCAAATCCATGGTAATATTAAATTCTAAGTCTAGCATATAAGTAGCAGTTGTAAAGCATTAAAATTAACTATTTTTATGCAAAGTATTTTTTTAATACCCTAACCAATTTGAGTATCTATTAGTATCACATAAAAAGAAAGTAAAGTTACTTAGAATATCTACAAAATATTTTATAATTTAAAAAACATTTTTATTTAAAAAATGCTATTAATTAATTTATTTGAACTATGAATAATATCATATAAAAATATTAGATTATAATATTATATTGAATTAAAAAAAATTAAGCTGATTTAAATATATGAATTTATCTAATATTTTAGATTCTTCAGATATTTATTATTCTTATTATAATTTAATAATTAATATTTTATTTTATTTAAATATTATATTTATTTATTTTATCTTTTCTTTATATATTTGATTAATTTATTAAAAATAATTAGATATAGCAAAATAATTTTATAAATAGAATAATTTTTTATTTAAATTATAATTAATTTTACAAAAGAAATCAATTATAAATTATAAAAATACTTTTTTTATATGTTTTTCATTTAGGATTTGATTATGAATTATTATCAAATTTTCTTACTTATTTTTATGAAAATATGTCTTATTATTCACCTGATTCTTTCTTTTAATTATGGTTTGGGTTGGTTGGCACTCAACCATTTGACTGTAAACAAACAGTTAAACTTTATAATAAAATTTGGCTAGCAAAAAATATATATATATAATAAATAAAAGCAATGAAAAAATTTTTAACTAGACTTGTTACAATAAATGAATCTTTAAGACATATCTATCTCATTTTTGCAATTATTGACATTTATAATCCTTGGAATTTTAATTATTGCTTTCTGCAATCTGTGATATTTGACCATTTTCATGAGTAAAATATGGTATAAGATTGAAGATTATAGAAATTAAGAAACTTCTGAATTATTTGCCTTATTCTTTTAGATTGATTGAAATAATTCAGGGAAATTAAGTTTTTTTTCCATTAAAAGATCTCATCCTTATTAGTAACGAGAATGTTAGTGTTAAACATAAATTGACAAGTCAAAAAAATAATTGTAATATTGGCTTAAATTTTTGATGAAACATTAATGATAAAAGACACACATACTTTATTTTTAGATTACAAATTATAATATTTTATACCATATTAAATAATCAGATTCCTCGAAAAAAAAATTATATTATACACATAAAGGTACAATTTATTACGTGTTAAAAATCGAGCAGTTTTGTTCATTTACTATAGAATTAACTATATAATTAAGTTACGTATAATTTTGTTGTATTGGTGATTTGATATGTAAAAATCACCTTTTTTTTTTGATTAATATATATTCTTATGGTACAATATCGATAATTAGCGATCAATCTAAAATATAAAAAGGATCGTTAGAATTATATCAATTCAAGAGTTTTATATATTTAGAAAAAATCAAATCCTAACCTCTCCAAACACAACATCAAGTGTACCGATCACTAAAAATTCAGAAAAAATTTAATAAAATGAAAGATCATAATTCAAATTATACAGTACTACCACAAATTAATCATCCTTCAATTCTTCTCAACTATTCTTAAAACAGATATTCTTAATAAAATAAATACCTGCAACTACATCAGGAACAAGATGACCTTGAATCATAAAATCTGTTCCAGCCAAATGAGCAAAGCCTGGAGCGCGAATCTTACATCTGTATGGTCGGTTGGTGCCTATAATAAATTCGTGTTATAATAACTTCATACGAATATAGTTAAAAATTATTCATTATAAAAACATACCATCAGAAACCAAATGAACTGATGGACGAAAAACGAAGATAAAAGTTGATATAAATCAAAGTTAATAAGTAACAAGAGACAATTCGAGTTTTTAACGGATTAATTACGTACCTCCGAATTCGCCTTTTGGCGCTTCAATCACCGTATAAGTTTCTCCCGGAGGTACGGAATATCCTTCCGAATATAATTTGAAATGATGGATTAAGGCTTCCATAGATTCTTTCATGCTGGACCTGTTAGGAGGGGATATTTTCCAGTCATCGACTTTAATAGGACCATGAGGCATTTGGTTTAAACATTGGTGGATAATTCTTAAACTTTGTCTCATTTCTTCAACCCTACATAAATATCTATCATAACAATCTCCATGAGAACCAACAGGTATATCAAATTCTACTTTATCATAAGCATCATAAGGTTGTACTTTGCGCAAATCCCATTTTATTCCAGAACCACGTAACATAACTCCAGAAAAACTATAATCTAAAGCTTGTTGAGCCGTGACTACACCAATTCCAACAGTACGCTCTTTCCAAATACGATTTTCTGTTAATAATTCTTCTACTTCATCTACCCTTGTACCATATTGTGTGGCCCATTGATAAATGTCTTCCATCAATCCAAGTGGCATATCTAGCGCAACTCCACCCGGACGAACATAAGCTGCATGTAATCTAGCTCCTGACACACGTTCATAAAATTCCATCAACTGAATGAGATGGAGAAAGTAATGTGAGTTAAAATAATAAGAAATAAATTTTTTTAATCCAAGGAAATAATCTTATGATACCTTTTCTCGCTCCTCGAACATCCACAAGAAAGGAGTCAATGCACCGATATCTAATTTTCAAAACAACATATTTTTAAAAAAAGATGTTTGTTTAGTAACTTGTCTCTCCTTGTCCATTTCGAAAAAGATTATCTAAATACCTAAAGCATGACTCATTAAAGCCATAATATGATTCAGGATTCTAGTAATTTCTCCGAATAAAGTACGAATGTATTTAGCCCTTTCTGGAATTTCAATATTTAATAATTTTTCAACAGCCAATGAATAAGCTTGTTCGTTTGTCATCATCGATACATAATCCAATCGATCGAAATAAGGTAAAGCTTGTAAATATGTCTTATATTCAATTAATTTCTCCGTCCCACGATGTAATAATCCAACATGAGGATCTGCTCTAAGGATCTGCTCTCCTTTTAATGTAAGGATCATGCGGAGAACACCATGAGCTGCCGGATGTTGCGGTCCAAAATTAATTGTATACCCTTGTGTTTTTAATTCTTGTGGATCGCCAGATTCTATGTAAAAGATTAAAAAAACATTTAAAAAATTCTTTTATTAGTCCGGAACGAAGTGAAGGACTATATATGTCTACGCAAAGTGTCCTAGTTAAGATCGTTCCGGACTTAACCACGGTCCCCGTTCCCTAGTTTTTATTGATCATAAAAAGGAGTTTTAAAATTCGATTATTTTTAATTACCGATTAGATCATCCGTTGTTTCTCCAAGAATTGATTCTAAGTGATTTTAATTTTTATTTAGTTCCCAAAAGTATATATGAATCAAAAAAATAAATAAATAAACAAATAAATAAGATTATATCATATTAACTTTCAAGCTGAGGACCAATATCATCGGGAGAAATGCTGGTGATAGGACTAGTGACAGAAACAGAGTATGGATCATGCTTCCTTTTTTCAACCTCTGAAGCTAAATTCCTTTTTAAAACATTCCTTTTAAACAAAAGGTTAGGATGCTGTTGGATTTTTCCAGAAGATCTGGTACGTGTAATGACATTTTTTGTTATTGTTGTTCTACAAACATTCGTCAAGTGCCTAAGAAAAGTCATAATCCCGATCGTTAGTCGTAAAAGTTGACCCTTAACTTTACAACAGTTTTTGTATCACAAGTGACACTTGCTTTTCACTCGATACAATAATCTGGCCATATTTAGATTAGCACTATTATTAATTGTGAATTGTTTTTGCATATTCTACATAAAATAGTCATCTTTTTCTTATCATGAATTTGCACATGTATATTCATTTATTTTCAACTTAAAATAAAAATCTTTTCTTTATAAATCATTAACCCCCGATCGATTTTAATCGATTCGATTCAGTGTAGTATTAATTTAGATCTTTCTTTTATAACAGGTATCTCACCTTTCAGTTTTTGAATTCAATGCATTAAAAAACTGAAAAGGGAAGGATGGTTACTTCAAATCTCTTAACCTTAAATATTGTAACTAGCTTTTTAAGTATCCACCGTAACCTTTTAGGGATGTATCATGAAAATAAAAATAAACCATGATTTCGTCAAAAAAAAAAAAATTAGTTTAATATTTATTTGAAAATAAAATTTTGACTTAAATTTTTTTCCGGCTCAATCTAAAAAAAGGTTGATAAGAAGCTTGCTTGCTTTCCATAGTTCAGTAAGGCTTAAAGGAATGTTCGTTAGGAGGGTTGGTAGGGCTTTGCTCTTAGATTCATGTATGGATTCGAAAAATCATAATTGGGTAAGAATCGGGAATCTTATGCTGTAGGAAATTTATATTTATATTACAAAAAGAATTAAAAGTTGCGAGTGTTTTGATGATCTTAAATCCCGAGAACTTCGCGGGTCAGTTTTAAAAATTACCAAAGTCATACAACAAACTTACTCCGATAAACTATGATAAATAAATTTACTAATAAGGTCATCACAATCATCGGATAAATTTTCACCATATCGGTGATCGGAGCTGTATAAAATAATAGTAAAAATGCTTTGCAATTCAATTCAAAAAAAAAAAAAAAAAATGACGATAGAATTATTCCCAAATTTTTCACAAAATTTTTTAAAATATTTTAATTCAGCGGATGAATCAAACATTATAATTAGGGTAGGAAAAGATGATAATATTAAAAGTTTCAGAGCACATTCTATAATATTAAAAGCTCAATGTCCTTATTTTAATGCTGGATTAGCGAATGAATGGGCAAAGAAAGAAGGTGATAACATCATTTTCGATAAACCAAACTTTGATCCTGAAGTTTTTGAAGTCGTTCTTAGGCAAGTATTTTTATTATATTTATATTTATGTTTTAAAAAAAAGATTTTATCAATTTTGGCATCTTCCCGTTACTTATTTCCTCCCCTTTTTTTTTCGCGTTTCTATAGATACTTGTATACGGGGACAATAGTATCACTTGAGAAGCAGTCCCCTTCGTTCATTATCGATTTATTATGTGCGGCAGATGAGTTGATCCTTCTAGAAATGATTTCATACGTGGAAAATCAATTTCTTTTACATCATTATACTTATTTAAACGAAAATTTTTTAGATATTGTAACAATCGCGTTTCAACATGAACCATGGAAAAGGTTACAAGAATTCTGTTTGGATCATATTTGTCCAAATCCTTCAATAATTTTAACGTCAACAAATTTTCTCTCATATTCTGAGGCGATCTTTTCAGGAATTTTACAACGAGATGATTTAGTGATGAAAGAGATTGATGTGTGGGATATGCTCTTAACATGGGGAATAAATCAAGAACCTCGTTTAGGAGAATATGGTGAAGGGAATATGATTAGCCAGATAGTTGAAAAGTGGTGTGACGAAGAATTTGAAACTTTAAGGGATAGATTAAAGAATTGTATTCAATTTGTAAGATTTAGTGATATTTCCCCTGAAGATTTTTTCGTCAAGATTAGACCTTTAAAAAATATATTTCCCGAAGATTTATATGAAGAAATTTTATGGAAATTTATTAGCCCAAGAAACGTTATATTCGAGAGTCTTTTAAATAAAAAAGAGGAAGAGAATCAAAAAAAACAAGACGTTTTAATATTAAATATCAATACGAGAGAAATAATTCAAAGACTCGGAAACAACAACAACAACAACAACAATAATAATAATAATAATAATAATAATAATCAAGTATCTTCTTCATCCGCTGATACACATTTAATCAATTATGGTCATTTGTTACAACCTTCTCGTCCTTCTCCTATAGATTCATTCATAATTAATTTGAAACATGCAGCATTTATTGCAAGCTGGGTTGATAGGACACCTCACCCCTATAGATTGGCATCAATTCCTTATCATTTTAGATTGTTGCTCCGTTCAACCCGTGATGGGTTTACAGCAGCAGAATTTCATAAAAAATGTGATAATTATGATAAAACAATAACGGTAATTAAGGTCAAAGGTACACAAGAAATATTGGGCGGATATAATCCTTTGAATTGGAATGGGGGTGGGTATAAATCTACAAGTGAAAGCTTTATATTTAGATTTGAAATTATGAACGGAGGTAAAAGTTTTGATGTAAAAAATGGGTTTAATTTAAGTAGGATCAGAAAACATCAAGTTGACACCGCTATTTATAGTTATGCGAATTGTGGACCCCAGTGGGGCGGGAATGACTTGAGAGCCTGGGGAAGTTTTAATGCTGATTGTTGTCAATGTGTTCATTATAGGTATGAAAATGCCGTTAGAAATAATCCTGATTTATTTTCGGCTGAGGAATTTGAAGTTTTTCAATTAGTTAAAAGAATTTAAATTGCCAAATAATAACCAAGTACAGTTGACCCCTTATATAGATATCTCCTGTAAAATCACACCCTCGGTTTAAAGATATATGCTTATAAAAAATTTTTTTTTTTTGTTTTTTTTGGTTAGTTTTATTTTATTATCGAAAACCAAAATTTTTTATTTTAATTAAAATTTTAATAAACTTTTTAATAATTGATAATTTATTAAAAAAATTATCTAAAAATTATTTTTTAAATTCTTATAATTGAATCACTCTACTATTATATTTTATTTATTTCAAATTCTTCTTAATTTTTTATATATTTATATTTTTTATTTTATAAATGCAATTTATTATTATAAGACAAATATTCTTTTAGATTTAATTAAATAACTATAATCATAAAACTTTAACATAATGTTTCCTTTATTACTATTGATTATAATATTAATATATAAAGTTTTATTTTAATTAAATGCTATTATTTATAGAAAATTTATCTTTTTTTATTTTACAAAAAAAAAATTCAGTATTTTTAATAAGTCAAATATAAATAATAATAAGATTTTAAATATTATTCTTTAATTTTTACTAATATTATATATTTAGATTATTATTTCCAACATAACATTTTAGAAAGGAGAGTAAAAAAGTTAAAAAAAGATGTGAGATCCTTAAAAATCGAATTATAAGATCTAAACAAATATGTAAAAAAGAATATTGTAATTGATTTAATATATGAAATATTAGTAAAAAAGGTAAGAATTCCTCTTATTCATCTGAGATTTTTGAAGAAGTTAATTCAGTTGAAATATTTGTAATACAGAAGGTTACCAAAAATCTTTGAACACTTTTTGAATTAATGTAAAACTCAAAATTTAAAATTAAAACGAAAAAAAATCAATAATATTTTTATTTAAATAAAGTTCAATCTACATTTTATACTAAGTAACTACAGTCGTCTTCCTCTATAATCACCCCTATACAATCACATTATATAAATCTTTCATTATAAGCACAATTTCGTAAAAACTAATACCTATTAATGCTATATAAAAATCCTTTATAATCACAGTATTTTTATAGTCATACCCTTTCAGAACTAACACTTAGTAATAATATATAAAAATCCCTCTGTATAGTAACTTTTTATTATAATTACACATTTTATTTTTAGTTCTGAGGGATATGACTATAAAGGGGAATGACTGTAGTTTAGTCAGGCCTCCTTTTGCTTCAATCATCACCTAAATTCACTGTGATATACTATTGATCAAATTTTTGATAGTATATATAGAAAAATCTCGTCATGCTTTTTTTAACATATCATTCAAGTTCAGCAAGATTAAAAGGCAGTTTTTTCCTTTCACAAATGCTTTTCTTGATATCAGCCTACAGGTTCTTAATTGGATTGAGATCTGGACTTTGAGTAGGCCAAAAAAGTATGCACAGATCATTTTTTATGTGAAATTTCTTCGCAACTTTTGATTTGTGAGGATGAATATTATCTTTCTGAAACAAGTTATTACTATTTGAAAATACACATCTCATAGTTAGCGTAACATGTTTGTAAAGGATGGTGATGTGTTTAGCACCAGTTGCTATTTTAAATAATGAGATAATAGATCCTAAGCCTTGTCTTAAAAAGCATTCCCAAAATATTCGTCTAAGGTTATATTTCATAGTAGCAGTAATATAAGAAAGATTCTACTCATCTTGTAGCTCTCGCTATACTCTACTACACTTGCTTTATTAGGATTGAAAAAAGGTTAATTTGTCACTCTATATGACTTTTGCCCAATCGTATTTTATCTAACTTTAGTATTCTAAAGTCTATGCAAGACATACTTCTATATTTACTAGTAAGATTAAAGGCTTGCGTTAAGCAAAACAATTTTTTAGCCTAGCTTTATGAAGTGTTTAGACAATTATGTTAGCTAAAATATCCTGATTTATTTTCTTTTTCTAAAGTTGTTGAACTTCAGCAGTACATAAGCGATAATTCTTTCCTTTACCATTCGTTACAAGTCACTTAAGCTAATTTTATTGTGAAAATTTAATAAGAAGCAGACAATCTGAATGGGACTTTGAATTAATAGTTCTAGTTTTATTCATTCTTTTTAAAGTGTCAAACACTGTTAACACCTCACATCTAATAGTTGTAGCAATAGTTCTATAACTGTCACTACATTAATGGCAATAAAATTTAGCACTATATTATTCTTTTGTTAATTCTTTACTCATTTTATTGATTTCAGAAAAAGAAATTTATTTTGAGTTAAAATCAAAATAAACAAACAAAACACGCATTTATTAAGTTTGATTTATATAAACAAACTCTGAAATGTTATATGACCATAATATTATTAAATTAAATAATGTTACTAGTATAGAATCACACTTAAAAAGTAGTATTCAGAGACTTTTAGTGACCCTTTGTAAAAGAATGAAAGGTTATTTTTTATAAGCAATAAAGAAAGACATAATCAAAAAAGGTTAAAATCCTTCAATCAAAGATCTCAGAATGAAACTTTCCAATATTTTATATCAAAATTTCAAAAAAAAAAAAACACTAAACAGTTAATTAATCTTCTGTAATATCAAAAGTATAAGGGATATTATATTTTACATTTTTTTTATTTGAAGATATAACATATAATATATATTATTTATAGCACATTCAAGCATTTTTTATTTATCAGAACTATTAGAATAGATTTATATTTCTTAATGATAGATAAATCCCTTTATCCTACTCTTTTTGTTTGCCGATTGTGATATAATTAAACTATGTAATCAATTGGTTAATCAATTACTGAGACATAATATGCATCCTATATGATAAAAAATGTAAATTAGCTAACTTATTCTAAATATAAGTACTGATTAGTATTAACAGAATTTTTTATGGAAATTTCATGCAATTATTGAAAAGAAAACTTTAAAAATAAGAAAAACCCTTCTCAGTAAACCAAATTTTCTTTATTCCTATTTTTTCAAACTTCTCTAATACTATATCTAAATTATTTTCTAAGGAATCATAAAATTTCTCAAAACTTTTAAAGATATACTTTTGTATTTTTATTGGTTTCTTCTGTTATTTCTTAATTAGTATAACTGATAATGCAAAATTCTTACTGAATTGTTACTATATTTTTTTTTAAATATAATAATAAATTAAATATCTTTTCAAAAAAATACTTGTGAAAATTTTATTATTTTAATATTCTACTACTAAAATGAAATTATCATCAATATTAAAATTTTCCTGTATCAGTATTAAATTCTCTATTAATTCTAATAATAACTCATATAAATCAGCAAGTATTTCACTTTATTACTTTGATAAACTATCATTTGATTTGTATTACTATTAATACTGAGTTTTTGCTAAATAGCTATTATATTTTTCTTTTTATATATTAATATTTTATATAATTAAGCAAGTATTTTACTTTGATTAATTTTATTATTAATATTATTTGACATTATGTCTTGATAAAGATAAGATATATTTAATACGAAAATTTTAATTCTAAAATACTGATCATTAACTCAAGACAATAATCATTAGCTTAGAAGAATTTGCTAAATCACAGATTGTGTGATAAAAATAAGTAGATTATTGAAAAGAAAATATATATACTAATTAGTAATTCTACTATTTTTCTTATACAAATATGAGAAAAATATAAATGAATGTCTAGTTACAAATATATAAGTAAATAATAATAAAAGTATATATTATAAAAGGCTGAGAGACTTGTAATTTTAAGATCACTAAGTGTAAAACTAACTATATTTCTTGCAGGATAGTGTTTAGAATTAAATATATTTAAATATATTTAAATATTCATTTTAATTTAAAAAGTGTATTCGAATAATAATTGAATAAAATATTCAAATATTATTTGAATAATGTTAATAAATTTATTAATTTATTTGAATAAATTGATAAATTAAATAATTAAATTTAAATTTTCATATAATAATATTTATAATATTTATTTTAAATATTTATAATTATTACAAAAATTATAATTCAAGTAGAGGAAAAATACTATCTAATATATTTATATTTTATTTTAAAAAAAATATTTATTCAACTAAATTATCAATATTTATTCGCTTATTAGTAATATTATACTTGCTTTCACTATTGAAATCTTCTATGAGTTACTACTATTAACTATGCTTATTATTAGTACTTTCCTCTTCTATAAAACTTATGATCAATTACTTGATATAACTCAATAACTTGTTCAAGTGATAAAATCAAAGATAATTGAATTGAAATACCAGCCGCTCATTAAGCGAAAATACTCATCAAATATAATACACTTATAGAAAGATTTTAATAAATTATACAATAAAAATTCTGAGCTAAACTCAATCCTGTTTAATAACAGGTTATAAAATTCCATAAACTGTGCGAAATAAAAATTATTATTACTTTTATTCTAAAAGACCAATTCACAAAAAATAGTAATAAAGAAAAGGAAAAGAGAAATGAAGACGTTAATAGCATTTATAATAATAAATACCATAGATTTTACTAGAGTGATTAAAGTATAGGGATATTCATCAATGTTTTGTGTCTAAGTATTTTCTTTCATGTAATTACTCTAGTAAATATGCAAACATACTATACGTTATTTGTAAAAAGTAATAAAAAACCTTAACAAAATTAAGCGTACCAATTATTGTAAATATTCTGATTATATTATTTAATCTTTTACCAAATCTTTAAATAAAAACAAAACTCGCAAACTATCCTATCTTAATAAAATATGATCTCCTATTCATACTATCATACTATCATATAGACTACAAATTACAAGAATAAAGTTTACATATAATTGTTATTATATGTAATATGATTATTCTAAATATGATCCTGATTTTTTGCACATCAATTATCATTATTCACACCCTACATACAGCGGAATATAAAGATCTAAAAACTTCCTAATAGCATGAAACTGAATAGATTAGAGATCTGAGAAATGGTGTATTAGAAAGACATTAAGGAAAGGAATATTTTAGAATAGTAAAAAACTTATTGGCTGGAAGAAAAGAAGAAGTGATGAGATACTTAATTATTCCTTTATGATAATTGTTATTCTCATTACGTATTGACTATTACATTACTAAAAAAATTTTTTTCAATTACCAGCCAATCACATTAAATTTTCTCACTAACCATATCTACTTCTGCTCCTCTTTCTGGAATTGATGTCATAAATGGATGAGATATAGATGAATTAGTTGACTTTTTGCGCAAGCAAAACTTAAGGCTTAATGACAGTTATTTTCAAATTCTTTATTAAGAAGAAATTAACAGTTTAGCTTTTCTTAATTTAAGTCAAGAAAAACTTCAAACAAGTGGATTACAGCTAAGACCAGCAAAAAGAATCATAAAATTGATCAAAGAAATTAAGGGAGAACAGGAAGATAAATATCACGATAGCGTTCACATATTATTAATATATAATAGTTGCTATTAGCATTCAGACAAATAATGATTTTATGACTTAGTATTGGAGACATATATTAGTGTATGTATAGTGTAGAATAGACATAGTAATATATTTCTTTGTTTAGTGTGTACTCCCTCTTTCTTCATATACTTATTATTACATTATAACTTATAACAATAGGTATATTAGAAATCATTATATTAACTTCTTGTATTCATGTCTAATCATTATTTTTAGCTGCTAGTATATTGCACTCTCTAAAGTGAACTATAAATATGTAATAGACAATATAGGTATAATCTGTCAATAGTTTATAAAATGATTTGAAGGAGACATCTCAATTAAGGTTCAGAATCTTACTAAATTTATTTAATCTTTCATTAAGTATAAATTACCTATAATAAGTTCACAATATACGGTTAGTAGTATTAAATATTGTACTCGCATTTTATAATTTATTGATTTATGACGACAGAAAAAATTTGTTAGTGTTTAAGCTTGTGGAATTCATCTATTATGATAATAAAAATTATGCAGCTGACTTAGCATTATATATTAGTAATGCACTACATTCAAATTTTAGTCAGAATCTTCTAATTGATAAAAATAAGGTTATGATGCATACACCTATTGATGCATTGACCAAGAATTTACTAGGATTGTTCAGAAGTCATCTTGATAGAAAGCTACTCATTAAAATAAATCGTGATAAAAATGATCAGTATGTTTCACATTATAATAATTATACTGCTGTCATTCATTTTACTTAGTTATTAATTGAATTTATTATTAAAAATTTCACGACTATTAGTAATCAAAGTCCAGATCTGCTTATTTGAATAAAGGATTTATTCATATTCAAAGGAGAGGAAAAATCGAATGAGGATGATTTTGATGTTGCTGTAAAAGAGCTTAAGATAAAGTTCTATCAGTTAAACCTGTTATTTTTTGAAAGTGTGCAATTTATGATTTGCTATGCAACAGTTGGATGAAAACTCTGCTTTTATGTAATTGATAGATTAATCGAAAATGAAAAAATACAGAACTCTTAATCCTGTTAATAAATATTCTTGATATGCGTTGTCATGATGGTTTTGTGACTTTAAATAAAATCTCAAAAAGGTGTAAATAAAACTAGGACAATTACTCAAAAAATCACAAATGAGGATTCACAATAACGTCGAAGAGTTATTCTCAATATAAATCATGTGAGGTAAACACAAAATAAACACAAAGATAACTCAAAGATATTTCAGAGATTACGCTTCAGAGACTTTAAGTCAATACAGCAAATCAATACAATATCATATAATAAGTTCACTAACAAAAAGGATTGCACGAATGCAAAGGATCACAGATAATTTATAAAAGTTTTAAAGGGTTTGCGAAAGATAAGTTTTATACTTGGTTAATTATACTCCTTTATTAATATAATATATAAGTCCAGTACTTAAAAGATTAACATCTCATTAGTTACCTTTACCAGAAAGGTAATGAGACTTAATAAAAATATAAAGATATTTATACATATTAAATAATTAATAAAATAAACTAAACTAAATATATCGAAGGAAATAAAGTTGCTATTTTACTAAGCAATAAAGTTATCAAGTTAATAAAATTGCCAGATCTGCAGACAACTAAATGAACATTTATGATCTACGTGATTATCAAAGGTAATAAAATTGACATTTAATGATTTATATAATTGATCGATAGTAATAAAATAGACAAATTGATCTTCATCAAAGATCTACATGACAATAAAATTGACTTCATATTCTACCAATTAAATTTATCTAAAATTTTAACTGTCACAGCATATTCCAATTGATCAATTTTATTACATTTGTACAATTATCAATATCGCTTTCATTTTTGCTACAATAGAGAGTTTTCTATTTGACATAATTTTTTCTCTCAGAAAGAGACTCAAATTAGGTCATACAAAAATTTTTCTCTAAAAATTATATAATTAAGAAAGTTCTACTGGTTTTTTTTATGCTTCTGAGATGAAAGCATTGCAAATCATGTTGAATTTTTATCTATAATATACAATTATGCAAAAGGTCATAAAGGACTTGTTCAGGTTGAGAAAGTTACTACTAACTAGTTCTCATATACAGTCACAATAACAATACGAGGTCTCAAATGCTTGTCCAAAAATGAGTGTGAGTTACGAAAAATTATCAAAAGTATTCTGCATAGGCTTAATTAGCTCTATTCAGAAAGGTATATGCATTGTGACATTTGTCTGCCTAACATAGTATTCATTTAAGATCATAAAGACTTTTCCTATGTTCTAATTGATTTCAAGTATGCAAAGTATACAAATAAACCATTTGAAGAGTTACTTACAAATTGAAATAGTAAAATATTAGTAAATAAAAAATACACAGTATTATCTAAACTCTACCAAGTAGAAAAAATGATAGAAAAGTTTGATGCAATTCTCTCTGAACAGAGAAAACAATGTTGAAAATAAAACAAACAACAGTAAATAAGGCTCTAGTGCATATATGAATAAATATGACAGATTAGATAGTCTTTGTAAACAAGATTAATAAATACAAACATGAATTAATAATATGTTACATAGCATTACTTATTTGAATGAATGTTGTGGCTATAAAGGATTTATATTGCATTTTCAATAATAATATATCATTTGTTAAAGATGGATTATATAATAAAAATAAAATAGGTCAATATGCTAATAAAAGCAATTATTTACTAATTTAAATAAATAAATTTTATTCTTGTTTATATGTTAACATATACTGTTTTCTAAAATGATAAAATTTACATATAAGATTATCTACATATAGAAAAATAATGAATATAATGATAGGATCCTAAAATATATATATAGGAATCAAATGAAACTAAAAAGACTTTACTATTAGTTGAACTCAAAATTTTAGGATTAAAATTATGATAATATCAGTTAGTTGCTATAATAAGTAATAAAATTCTAACTATATTACTAAAAATTGTTTATAAAAAAAGATTTACATGATTTTTTTTAGCTAATTAATTTTAAGCAAATACAAACCTAACCTTTTTTAGTATATTTTGAGATCCTATAATGATTTTACTAAATATGAAAAAGCTATATATACTTACTTTTATATAAAAATTGCAAATATTCATAAGATTAAAAATAAAATATATTATTTAGAATTACAATGCTAAATACAGTAGCGGTCATAAGTATCCGACCGCCTCTAACTCCGGCTACAAGTAAGTAAATTCAAAATTTTTTTTTTTA